>JAEQML010052128.1:0-43393 GCA_016904865.1 Pissodes strobi
TAATTCGGGATCATTGACTTTTCTATTTTGGTTATTTAACAAGCTTATATTTTTTTGCACTAAGTTCTTATTAGTGATTTGATTTATTACTTGCCAGCAAGCTTTAGTGGTATTTTCAGCTGAGAGGATGTTATTTTGGTAATAATGTTCTTTTAGTGTCTCTAACTAATTTATTATGTGCTTTTTTTGATTCCTTATAAAGTGGCTTAAAATTTGGGTTTTTTTTTGGGAAAAATAAAAAAGGTCTTTTAAATTATTACTTGATTTTTTGTATATTAGTATTATAATTATATTTGTGGTAATTGTTTGGACGATTGAAGTTTGTATTATTTATGTTATTCGAAGGACGATAGTTATATGGAGGACGGTAATTTTCTCTATTTGGAGGACGATAGTTATATTGAGGATTGTGACTGCTTGTATTCAGAGGGTGATAACTGTTTGTTGGCTCATGGTTTTGCCTTTTATCTTCTCTTCGTCTCGGTGCTGCTAACGCCTTCAGTTCGTCTAAGTCTCGAGGTTGGCTGTTGGGGGGGTTTGTCAACCAGTAAAAGTTATAATAATTGTCTTCGGTGAGCCCTTCGCTAAATATACTTAAAAACTCTTCTATGTCCACGTTTGCCTTGTAGTCGTGATAAAGTACTCTAAGTTCGTACAAATAATTTATTACTGTTTCATTCTCTAACTGCTTCCTTTCTTCCACTCTCTTTTTACGTGCTGTCTGATAATTTCTGTCTTCGAATTCACTGATAAAGTCAGCTTGTAATTCCATCCATCCATTATTTTGGTTTGCTGCCTTGTATTCCTGGAACAATAGATTTGCTGCTCCGTCCAAAAAAGTTTCAAAATATCCAATTTTTAACGCATCATCCCATCCGTTTGCTTGCTATTGCCGTTCTTTCGTATGATTTTATAAAATCGTTGGCTTTGCATCTGCAAGGATGAAATGTAGGTGGGCTAATAAACTGTGGTATCGCTGCTTTCTTTGCAGTAGCCAAAGCGTCTGTGATTGTTGTGTTTGCCATGTTGTGACGTACTGTTTGGATATCTTGTGCTTCGTCTTGTTCGCTTTCTTCACTACTGACTTCTCTAGCCTCCGTGCTGCTGTGTGATGCTACGTTTTCTTGGTAAATTTGCGAGTTTTCACTAGGTGGTTCCACTAATGGCTTGTCGAGAAATGTGATTTTCTTAACTTGTTCTAAATTTATTATGGGGGATGCCGGTGGCGATCTTCTTAATTTCCTTGATGCTGAGAAGATGGTTGTGCTGCTGTGAGGTAGGATGGGGTCCTTAGCTGGCGTGTCGGATTGACTCTTAGAACGTAGATAGTGTTTTTTTGTCTGACATTCGGGGACGGATTTAAATAATTAGACGACACTGACTCTTAACTTCACCAAAATGTCAAGAAGGCAACTTTCATGATTGACAAAAAATCTCAAAGAAAACTGGTACAGAAAACAATCTCGTGGGGTCACCACGGCTATAAAAAATATAGACGGCTTGGATTGATGCAAAATGTTATTTTTAGCTGGATCAGGGATCTATCTGGAAAAAGCGTATCTCTTCGACGAGTCCTTGGTCCTGTGTCCTGTGTACGGGGGTCGAAACGGCTTCCTCCACCACGTGTCACATATACGCTCCTACCGCTTGTTGCCTATGGACCTGACTTCGTTGCAGTAGTTGCGCTATGCTCTTTCAGAAGACGGAGCTCAGATATAGGTAGTTGGGAGAGATGGATAGAAACACTCGGTGTAAAAAAAGGCTTGGTTTATTAACTTCAGGTTGAGTATAGAAGGTTGTAAGTATTACCAAAATATTCGGGAATGCATATCTTGTAAGTCCCCTGGGATATTCCTCGCGAAAATGTTAACCACGAACAGCAGCGAGAGAGAGGGAGAGCTAGCCTGAAGGGCTGTTACAATTAGATTGACGGGCGGATAGATTATTTGGTCTGGCTGAATATTTAGTTACGTAGTTTACTTTTTATATGTAGTTAATTTAAATAGAACTTTGCCTTATGGCGTTATTAATTTTCACTGATTCACTTTTAAGGCGTGCCTGATCAGAGGGGCTTTTCCCTTTCGGTAATTCGCACTGATAGGTCTTTTTTAACCGTGCCTGATCAGAGGGGCTTTTCCCTTTCGGTAATTCGCACTGATAGGTCTTTTTTAAAAGTGAGAGCTTTGATCTACCAGAGGGGCTTTTCCCTTTCGGTAATTCGCACTGGAGATCAAAGTCTGTCGGTATGGGCTGCTGCCCAGCTTTTTATACCAAACTTTGACCTCTAATTCGAGTATTGTTTTGTATTGTCAACAAGGTTAATCATAACAGTTTATACTTTAATTAACAACAATTTATAATTGCGATTCAAGGTTAAGTTCAAACTTTCCACTGTATGATTTTATGTTAGTTGACAAATTGAAAACATTGATGAAAACATGGTCAATACTAGTACAAGATGTGTCCATTACCCGAGTTGGCCAGCCTCCCTTATGGTGCAAACCATAAGAAGAAAAGATGTTAGATAGTTTTACAAAATTTATGCATTTTGAACTAAAACAGTCCAAATTAAAATCGCCACATACAATAAAATTACAAACACGATCAAAAATTGAGTCCAAGATTTCTTTTATCTTGTCTAGAAATACACTAATATTGCCATCAGGGGAGCGGTAACAATTTAATAAAATAGTTTTTGCATTAAAAATAGTACATAATATGGCGCAGACTTCAATATCTAATGCAACACAATATTTTTCCAGATTTATGGCTTTACAAGATAAGTCACAGCGTAAGTAAATAGTCACACCACCTCTTTTCCGGTTAGTCCGGCTATAAGAGCTGGCTAGCTTATAACCATCAAGTTGATAGCTTGATAATGAAGGACTATTAGTCCAAGTCTCATTAAAGAAATAAAACAACACATATTTTTTGTCGCAATTTGGAAATAATAAATTTGGCAATGCAGAATTTTGTTCAAATTGTGTGCTGTACACGCCACATGAAACCTTTGGATAAATCGTTAATGGAACCTTTAAAAACCAATTATTGTGAAGTGTTGAGATTCTGTTTAAGATCGAATCAAAGAGCAATCCCGCACTTTAACGTTGCTAAACTATTTGGAAAGGCGTACGTAAAGGTGCAAACAGGAACTGTTTCGTCGCACCATGCTTAGTATATCTATATACACATGCATTGTGACGTCATAAGCACATTTCAAGGCCTTGTATCGGACTCATTTTTCGACTTATGAATGAAAAAAAAAATACGTGTCCACTTATTTTTCATGGGCTATCGAAATCAGCAATAAAAAATATTGATGAAACTTCCTCATTGCAGTTAACGGTTTTAAAACAAAAGGGATATTTTGTGCAAATCATCATATCTTTGCAGATATCGATTTCCCTGCTGTAGAACAAGAAAGTATGGAGGAGGAGAGAGGCACAGTAGCTGAAAATATCTCCGACAATCGACAATAGTGAAAAAGCAAGGAAGTTTATTGGACCCACTGATCTATACAATTGTATAGTATAGATCAGTAATTGGACCCGACAAGATTTCACCGGTGCCAACCTTTAAGGCAAAGAAGGGGTCTCGAAAAGGAAGGGCGCCTGGAACGGCGACAATCATCATAACTTCATCTTCATTTAGAGATGAGTTAGAAACTTCAATAAATACAATCTCTTTAAAATAAGGCAAAACAATGTATTAGCGGGATCATCAGATGACCTAAATCGATCATCCTGTAGTTTTTTTTTTTAATTAAGGGGTTTAGGAAAGCTGTTTCCAGCCATCTCGCCCAGATCTAGTGGCGAGATAGTGTCGGGTTGGCGCCCTATTCCGAGGGTAACCGACCGACTAAAACCCTTTCCCCTTTGGAACCTAAGCGGTATCTCTTCTCGGGACTGCGGGGGCATTACTTCAAGAAGAGGGTTCCTTATTTTGGTGTTCGTTATTCCATTCTTCTTTTTTAGGTCTGCATTTTAGCCAGTTTATTCTCTTTCACTTCTTTTTACGATAAGTATGTCTCTGGCCATTAGCTGAATCTGTTTCCAGCATTCTTCACTTCGCAGCATAGTGTTGATTAGGTTTTGCGGTAGTAATTTCTCCCACTTTTTGCTCTACTATCTCTCTGTTCTATCTCCATCTTGGACAGTGGAAAAACGTATGTTCTGCGTCATCATAGAGTCCACAGGCATAACAGGAATCAGTGGTGCTCAGTTGGAATCTGTTAAAGTACGCCTCAAAGTATCCATGTCCAGTGAGTATTTGAGTTAGGTAAAAGTCAGTGTCTCCGTGCTTTCGATTAATCCAAGGTCGTATGTGAGTTATTAGTCTTCTGGTCCATCCAGCCGTTGCGTTTTCACTTCTCCATTTCTGTTGCCATGTCTCCACCATTGATTCGTGGATCGTTCCTTTGTTTCCTCTGCCTTCTTCCTCCATTCTGATACGTTGTCTTGCTAGCAGGTCTATAGGCGGGGTTCTTGCCAGGACTAGAAGGGCCTGGGTGGAAGTCGTACGAAATGCACTGATGATCCGAATTGTGGCTCTTCTTTGCACTTTTAAATATACGTTTTGGTATATTTTCTTTTCTATCGCCTTTGCGCACATGACCGCTCCATGTAGCATGATGGATTGGGCTACCGAGGGTAGTACTCTTCTACTACCCTCTTTGGGACCTCCCAGCTTAGGCATTATGCCCGCGATTGTATTTAGGGCTTTATTTGCTCGTTCTGCCGTTTTGTAAACATGGTCTTTCATTGTCATGTTACGGTTTAGGTATACCCACAGGTACTTTAGGTATTCCTGACTTCTTATCTCCATACCTTCCAGTGTCAATACGATATGTTTTGTTTTCCTACCTGCCGTTACCAATACTATCTCAGTCTTCTCTGGTGCGAGTCTCAGCTTTCTTCCTTCCATCCACTCTGTGATACAGTGTAACGTGTGGTTAGCTTTGAATTTTAGCAGTTCGGGATCTCTTGCTTCCACCAGTATTCCAATATCGTCAGCATAACCAACTGTGGCAACACCGTCTAGGGTATTTAGTCTGAGTACTTCGTCATAGTAAATATTCCACAGTGTCGGTCCCAACACTGATCCCGGTGGGACGCCGCATGTGACTCGCATTGTTCCATTTTTTCCTATCAGTAGGGTCCTGTCCTCAAAGTAACTGGCAATCATATTGTATAGGTATGGCGCTACGTTTCGAATCCGTAGTTCGTTCAACATCAAGTCCTAGGGTGCTGAGTTGAATGCGTTTTTAACGTCAATCGTTATCATGTATATTGGTCTTGATCTAATTTCGTCAATCTTCTCCTTTGCCTTTTTAAGTGCTGTAGTGGTCGACTTGCCCTCCTGGAATCCGAACTGAGACTCTGAGAGACCCCCATTTCTACGTATCTCTTGTTTCAGTCTTCCGAGCAGCATCTGTTCTAACAGCTTCCCCAGCACGTTCAGTACGCATATAGGTCTATATGTTTTGTCCGACTGACCTGATCTACTTTTTTTCTCGATGAGGACTAGTCTAGCTACTTTCCAGGGTTCCGGAAATGTTCCCGTTTGTAGCAGGTGATTCATCAGCTGTAGACATATGTCCATATGGGCCGTGGCAACTGCTTTTAATACTTCTGGTAGTAACATGTCGGGTCCTGGTGACTTTTTGTCTTTAATTTTTGATATCGCTTCAGTCATCTCATGCGCGGTAAAGAGAGGTATTTCGTTTGCCAGCACGTTTTTTCTTACCCATGTTCCTACTTGTTGTGCTGGGAAGAGCATCTTCGCAATGCTCGTTTGCTCCTTGTCCGTCATGCATGTTGGTGGTTTGCACGTTAGTTTTTTGGTTACTATTCTGAAGCCTTTCCCCCATATGTCAGTGTCAACCTCCTCTATGACCCTTTTCCAAGCCATCTTTTTCGCCTGGTTAATTGTCGTTTTTAAGGCAGCTCTGTGTTCTTTGTAAGTTTCGTGACATAATCTTTTTCTCGTTTCATCGTTGCCCTTATTTGCTGTGACCATGAGTCTCTTGGTCCGAATGCATTTTTGCCGAGCTTCATCAACTGCTATAGTCCACCAATACACGGGTTTCCTCGCGGTTCGGTTCGGTTTTCTTCGGAATGCATTATCGCACGCTTTTTGTATGATTTCTGTGATTGCATCTGCTGTAGTTGTCGTACGTTGTTTTGACTGCAGAGATTTCCTTACTTCCTCGTTTAGCTTGGGCATGTCCTTACTACTGATTCTCCACCCGTTGTTCGTTTTGCCTTTACATCGAAGCTTATATATCTGTGGAGACTCAGACTTTCTGTTTCCAAAACCCTCCAATTATTTATATGGTCTGCGATTTTTTTGGTGCAGAACGTTATGTCTAGGAATGACTCGCTGCTTCCTCTTACAAAGGTTGGCAGATTGCCACGATTGAGTATGATTAGATCATCCTCGGCCAGCCATTCTGATAGGGTGTCCCCTCTAAGATCTTCTGTTTGGGAACCCCATAGGAAGGATTTGGCGTTGAAGTCGCCCCCTACTATGACTTCCTTTTGGTGCTTCCTCATATCCGTCCTTAAGTCCTGTAGGAACTCCGTGAATTCTCGTATTGTACAGTTTGGCGAGATATAACAGCTGTACAAGACAGCTAGTGGTGTCTCCGCCCAGACATACCCATTGCCCCGGCCCTGTGCTGTTGCTTCTATGTTTCGAAGATACATGGCTGCGTCGAGCCTGCTGTCTGTTGGCCATTGCAGGTTGGTCACTTTTCGACGGTTTGGCTCAGATATGAGTAGTACTGATGAACGTTCTTCTTCCGCAATTTTAAACATCAGGTCCATAGCTGATGTCCCCCTGTCGATGTTTATTTGCATTATCTTCATGGCATTCGTCGTAGTCCTTCGTTCTCCGTTATGGTATTGGCAATTATGGGCTTCTTTCTATGTACATTGGCCATTACGCTTGAGTATTGGTCATCTTTCTAGCGTCGTTTATCATCTTACCGAAACTGGGGCATTTCGTTGAGCCAGCCCTGTGTCCTTTCGTTTCACAGTCCCAACAGAAATGTTCGTTCTGATGACATTCTACTGACATCCTGTAGTAGCCTGTATTTACGTCAAACAAGTCCTTCAAAGAAGAAGGCGGTCATTCAAGATTCCTCCTCAGAGTCAGAAGCCGCATCGTCCACTGTCAAAGGCAATTCTTGTGAGGATGATGACATGGAGGACCTTGGAGCAAACAAACCACAAGAGGATAATGATACTTGTTTCTATTGCAATGGAGGAGGATAGAAAAGGAGAGAAGGAGATTGAATGCATTTTATGCAAAGGGTGGTGCCCTATCGACTGTTCGGATGCGAAACTGATATTTTCATTTGTGAGTTTTGCAAAGAAAATTAGTGTGTTTTGCTAATTGGCATTTGGTGAATATCGAATCTTTCCGTTACTTTAAAAAATACAGAAACTGTATTTTTTTTAATGTTCTTCTTGTTTAATGTTTAACAGAAATTAACTTTTGTTCTGTTAACTATGATTTGAAAGTAAAAAAATGTTTGTTTGTAGCATGTACCAAATTAGTACAAAATTCTTCTTTTTCAAAGATTATTTTTTGAGGATCCCGATATGCAAATTTTTGCATTTCTAATATTAAAACCTAGTAACTAAAACACTAATCTAAGTTTTAAAAAATAATCAAAAACATCTTTAAAAAAAATAAAAATAAAAGGCTAAAACAAAATGGTATTTATTCCATAGGTATATGGCACATCTCCTCTATAAGAGAATATTGCTTTTTGATATGGAAACAACAGCTTTCCAAATAACATAATTAATAAGTAAATCATGTGACACGAGAAGGTCGGGGAACAATTTAATAATTAATAGAATCTGGGATTCCGATGAAAAAGTTATTGATATTTAAATATAATTTGTACTGATGACATACTATTTCTTACTTTAGGATCGCTTTCCCATGAAAAGTAGGTAAACGTCTAAATTTGTCATTATTTATTTGGATAAGTATAGGTGATAAAATCCTTTTTTATGATTTCAAGTACCTACAACATTTACTTTCCTGCACATTTAGCGTAAAGATAAATTTAATCTTATCAGAAAATTAATCATAATTCTAATCGTGGTAGGGCGCATTTTAGGTGTGTTTTATTAAACGACGGCGACGGTCATCCTGTAATCCGAAAAATGGCGCTCATCATGGAAAAATCAAGACTAGTTTATATATTTCTTGTTTATTGTGCTACTTTTAGTGTTGCTCAAGTGAGCCCAAGTAAGTTTTTATTGTTAATATTTATGAATGTATTAATCTTATGATTTTTATTTTGAAGATCCATATTAGCTGAATTATGGATGATTAACGGTTAACACCCGAAATTAGTCATGTGCGTTTAGAGCATTTTTCCACCAAGGGCTCTCTGTCTAACGTGTTTTCGTGTATGAGATTCAGCACATTTGTTTAATTTGTCGTTAATAAGGTAGATTTGTAGTTATTAGGAGACAGACAAAATCGTGCGAACATCAAGGTAAATGTAACTTTTGGCGCTTTTGGATGGGCGCTGAAGGTCACAATCATTACTGCCGTGTGCAGCTTGGTCAAGAATTTATATGCTCAAGCCCAAATATATAGCAAATAATATTTCTAGGGATTTATGTGACATTTTTTATTCAACATCGATTTAACTAAAAAATCGGTTTCTAATTAACATTGCACTATTAGTGCGTTAAATGATGCGCAAATCCCATAAATAGTACTACAAGATTTCCAAAATATAACTTTAGGCCTTGGAAACGTGATACATTGCTAAGCATTCTAGTCAATATTTTATGTATATCTAATTTTGTGCTAATTTCAATGATAAAACCTTTATATAAGCACACAACTGAAGTGAAACTTCTGAAAGAGATACTATACTCGACGCGCCGAACAGATTCACTAATAACGGAAACAATAATTCAATAACTCGTCTTATTTTATGATTCCAAACATAGGGACTTTGATAAGACATTCTATTTGTATTTGTTGTATTATGGACAAGAAAAAAATAAAACAATACTTCGACTCAATCATAAAATGAGACGAATTATTTCCGCGAGTAGTGAATCTGTTCGGTGCGTCGAGTATAGGAACTGAGTTTTCCTTTTTTTATCTTTTTTCCTCAACTTTTGACACAACGTTTCTTCAGCATCGTAAAGCTCTTTAAAATGCTGTTGCCATGTCTCTATTGGCACTCCTTTGGTCTGCACGAACTCGTTAACTTGTTTTTTCTGTTCCGAAGCATGGCGTAACTATACCATCTGGGGCCCGTGGCAAATTCTTTTGATGGGGCTCTATCAGTAAAAATTGTCACCTTGTACTCAGTTTAGTTTTAATAAACTTCGAGATTATCAGCCTACTCAATTACACGTTGTATATGTCCCACTAATGACCATAGGCCTCCTCTCTTAGGCGAGAGGGAATGTTCTGTAGTCCCCACGCTAGCCCAATGAGTATTGGAGACTTCACATTCATCCATAGAACATAATATCTCAATGCATTCATCATCTATTCGCTAGCTTTTCGGTGAAGAAACAACATCGTGAGGAAACCTGCATACATTTACAATGAAATAAAAATAATTTAATTTCAATAAGATATTTATTAAGAAAAATCTTTTTTTCGAGCTTTCTGTTCCGCAAAAGTGTCTATAACATCATCAAAGTTTAAAGATCGGGCCATAGAATTTTCAATAGACAGAATAGCCAAGTTACATATCCTATCTTGTCTCATAGAGTTCCTTAAATAGGTTTTTATCAATTTTAGTTTTGAAAATGCTCGTTGAGCACTAGCTGTAGTCACAGGAATTGTAAGAAATAACATTAATGCAGTGCATACTTCAGAAAAGCTGCAAGACATAAAATGATTTTTTATTATTAATAAATCAGCAAGGTCTCTAATACACGAAGATTTTTCTATTTCGTCTCTGAAAGTGGATCGAAAACTGAGAATTTCTCTGGCAAATGATTCAGATATGTCTTTTTTATATATCTCAACAAATTCTAGAGCTTTTTTTAATAGATCAGTGTCATTTAAAACTTTTAAAGTGGAAGGCTGCAAAACACTGAAAATTGAAACAATTTCGTTCATTGGAAGGAAACGCGATTTCAGTTGGTTTATAATGATGTCCAATACTCGATAAAATATGTTCACTTTGAACAAACTTTCCGGATCTTGGAAACGCTCATCTTCGCAAAGCTCATCAAAATGGCGTTTTACCTTCCTCTGACGAGTTTTAGAAAATTCAGGGGTGATGGACCATTGTTCTGCTACACTATTTGCTTCCATTTTTAAATTTTCAAATTCATGTCGATACCTTTCCAATTCTTCTAGACAAATTTTCAAACGTTTTAAGGCATTTGAAAGATCGGTGGCTTTAGACTGAAGTGCTTTAGAGGCTGCATCGATAGTAAGTAGGATCTTGCAATGGAAAACCAATAACATAATAAAATTGTAGTTTTCGATCTTCTTTTTGAGTGAAACAGCTTCATTTCTTTCATCTGATTTGCAATTTAACAGATTTGTTTTCGTTAGCGCTTTTTGGACTTCAACAAACCGAACTTTTAAAGCAAAAACGGCATCATAATGTCCTGCCCATCTAGTAGGGTTTAATGTTTTTAATGTTATTGAAGTTGTAGACTCACTTTCTTTATTAGATATAAAACTTGATAAAATATTCCATCTTTTGATACTATGCCCCAAAAAAATTATAAATTTGTTGAACTGTTTCAAAAAAATTTTGCATATCAATAACCTCTCTCACTCCTCAGATTTAAATTATGAGCAGCACAGTGAACATATACGGCATTTGGCTCGACATCTTTTATGAGTTTTTGAACTCCACCATAAGTCCCTTTCATTGTGTTAGCACCATCATATCCTTGTCCTCGGCACTTATTTAGAGGAATATTTTTGTCATTTATGGATTTAATAATTTGCTTGGACATTGCTAAGGCAGTTTGATCCTTAACTTCATGAAATCCTAAAAATGTTTCTTTAATGACAAGTGCCTTTGGGATCCCATTACCATCTTTTTCGATCATACAATAACGGTAAAGTTCACACATTTGATCAATTTTTGAAATATCTTGAGTTGTATCGAATATGGTAGAGTAGAATGGTGCGGCATTTATTTCATATATGAGTGCATTTTCTACTTTTAGAACCAGGACAGAAATTAGATCATTTTGTATTTTTGGACTTAAGTATTTCATCTGGCCCTTTGGTTTACTTAACAATTCTTGTAAAATCGGGTCGTATTTCCCTAATAACTCAAAAATACTCAAAAAGTTTCCTTTGGAGCTTGGATCACTGCTATCTGCGTTTTCTCCGTGGCCACGAAAGGCTAAATTACACGTTGAAAGTGTCAGAGTAACAGCAAGGAGCCTAGAAAGTACTTGGCGCCAAAAAGATTTTTCTTTTTTGATCATAGACTCTTGCTCTTCATCGAGTGTTCCATGTAGCCGCCACTGTTGATACGTAAAACAGGAATCCAGATGAATTTTTGATGTCTCGTGTCTTTGTATGGCATCTACAATATGTTTCCAGTCGTCATAGCCCTCAATCCAAACATTTTGTATTTTCTTAGATGCTCGATTTGCGAATAACCAACACGGTTCACAATACGCCTTCTGAAGTACTAAAGAATAGGATAGCCATGTACGTTCAAGTTTTACGCCAGACTTGGAAACAATATAGTAATGTTTTTCTAGAAAAGATCTATTGTCACTATCTTTTAAGAAAGGGCCCTTAGGTTTACAATGTCCGTTTTCAAGCACGAACCTTTTCACTTGATCAGTTAGCTCTTTAAAATTACCCTTATCAGTAACATATGGCGAAGATACAATATTGTTCATGCTAAAATATAATTCTCTTTGATTTTTGCTAATACCTTGTTGTGGTTGTTCTGGATCTGGATAGTCACTGGTGTTGGGTGCTGCATCTGATAATTCTGGTATACTTTTAGTAAGGTCCAATTCTTCACTTTTGGAGCACTTTTCATTCGACTTTTCATTATTTAAGTCATAATTTTTCAAGTACTGACTAATTTTAGGTAGCTTTTTCTTTTTTTCTTCTGTCTCCCTCTTTCTCTTTCGTTTTTCGCTCCCACTTAAATATTTTTTGGAACTAGACATTTTAATATCTAACTTTCACAATCAACTTTACTTTGCCACCATTTTCATATTCAATAAAATAACAAATACGAAAAATCAAAGATACAAATCACCAATTGTCAAAATAATCACACAAAGAATACGCAGTCAGTAGAGCCCTCATAAAAAAAATATCAAATCCGGAATTCCCCTAACCTAACATAGTGTTTCTAGCTCGCCCCAGCAGAAGCGCCACGCGCCACGAAAAAAGTGAAAACAAAATGGGGAATTCCTCGATCGTCAATGCTCACCCGCGCTGCCAACGTACCGCGACAAAATATGTAAAAACCAATGGATGCGTTCTAAAATGAATAGAGATGCGCAATTACCGGTATTTTGATTGACGGTCATAAGTACGTAAAATTACTCGTCACGGGTAACGTGTACATCTCTAAAATTGAATCAACATCTTTTTGTTTAGGTTGGTTGAAATGCTTAACGATTAACTTGAAATTGTATTATGGTCTTTAGTTGTCTCACTTTGGATTTTAAGCACAACTTATAAAAATATACTTTTCAAATAAAATAAAATATTCAGGTGCAATGTAAAAAAATATTTTTGAGCTCGCGGCCTCTTGGGCCGGGGCCCTCTCGGGTCGGGGGCCCGTGGCATTTTGCCAGCCCTGCCACCCTATTGTTACGCCACTGTTTCCTTTGAGCGCCATACAGGTCATAGTCCATGTCGCTGGTAAATTTAGCCCAATGTTCTCTTTTGATTGATTTTATTCTTGCGTTTACTCTGTTTCTTACTTGAACATATTCTGCGTGAGTTTCTTCCGACGGTGCGCGTTTTAATTCAGAGAGTTCTTTTACCTCTTGACAAAACCACGGTTTGGTGTGGTTTGTCGCGTTCATATTAATTTTACGCTATCCAATCGTTTCCTCCGCTGCTTTGTTGATGCATTTCTTAATATTTTGCCAGCTCTCTTCTGCTTCCCATTCTGGTTCTAAATCTACCTCTTTTAATTTGTTACTAATCCTGTTCTCATAGAGGAGTTTTGTGCTCTCCGTTGTTAGCGACTCCATATTGTACTTTTCGATGAACTGTGGAACTCTTTTGTTGTGGACGTTTTAGTAGTATCTTGCATAAAACAAGATTGTGGTCAGTCCCCAGGTTAGCGAATGTTAGGGCTCTGACGTCGAGTACTTGTGAGGGTGTTATCACTCGATTTGTGAGTATGAAGTCTATCATCGATCGCTGGCCTCGATTGTTATTGAAAGTGTATTTGTGCTGGTCTTTATGTGGGAAGTACGTGATGTTGATTCTTATTTCATTTGTAGTGTATCAGGAAAACACTCGGTATTTCATAAATTAGATCGTGAAGGCAACCCGACTAGTTCGAGGTCTAGACGAAGGTTATTTACATTACCCATTACACGTAATATTATTGTTTAACTCCAACGAACGCGATACTAGACACGGGTGTCAATGTTAGGTCAACCTTGTTGAACTGACATTGTTATTGTAACATTGTATACATAATATGAACCTACACCAACCCGGCATATATAGAGAGAATACAAGACTGACGGACGCAATTGATATGCGTACGTAGATTATAAGAATATACACTATGTAGCGTTACTATCTTATATATTTCTTTGCTAAAGTTAATACAGAACTCTATAGTTACCTGGAATATTATTATTCGCAGCAGTCTATTAGTGTTTCGCCGTTTTCATTAATTATGGCTTCGTTATACTTTTGCTTTATACCTGGTATGACTTAGTTGCCGATCCGTGCATTAAGATCTCCGAGTGTGATAATTTCGTGTTTAGTATTTATGTTGTCTATGACGTTTTGCAGTTGCTGGTTGAAGTTTTCAGTTTCTGATGTGGACTTAGATATGTCCGGGGCATACGTGCTTATCAAGTGTGTTGTGGTATTGTTCAATTTTAGGGAGATTTTTAATATTCTGTCGTTGATGTATTCGATGTCTTCGATGCTCTGTGTATATTTATCGTGCAGCAAAATTCCATCACCTGAGTGCGCTCTTTCTTGTTTTCGTATTTTGATGTTCCTTTCCCCTTTTTCTTTGTCTCAGAGATCCCGCAAATGTCAATATTATGCTTCTTCATTTCTATTATGATCTCTTGATCTCTTCCGTTCCACGATGTTATGTTCCAGCACGCGATTCGTGTGATGCGGTGTTTAGGTTTTCTTTTGCCAATTCGTTCTCCAATTCATTTTTCCAATGTCCTGGCGTGTGTCGTCATCTGATAGTTCCGTCCGGTTTCCGAGGCTGTATCTTCAGTTCTGTTTTTACCTCAGGTAGGTAGCTAACCTCACCTAGGAACCCTCCTCCTTTATCCGGGCTTGGGACCGGCATCGGCATCGGCAGTGCCACCCGATGAGCTACTCAATTCACCCATCGGATGACTCAGGCGGAGTTAACTTTTTTTCAACTTTCTTTTTTCATAAAGAATTTTTTTCATTCCATTTTTGCCAACTCCTAGCTCAACTCTTTCGTCTTTTTTCGCCAAAAACGCGCTACTCTAACTTTTTTTTATATATTTTTTTCTTATTTCGTTTTATAATATTTTATTAACTTTCCGAACAATTTTTTACGTTTTCTTCAATTTTTTCCCATTTTTTCGAAAATGTGTGGATATTCGAGGGGTGGAGGGATGGTGGGTATAATTAATTCCCACCCCACCCCGACTGATGACCCGTGACACGAGGTCATCACTTGTCAGATTTTCGATCCGAGGCTCTGTTGCAGAGATATCGGCAAAAAACGGTTTTCCCCCAAAATCCCCCATTAAATTAGAGCCCCGGTTCCCCCTCATATGGTCAAAGATAGCCCGCCATGAGGCGCACCTACCATAAAAATTTCGACCCCGTAGCTCTTCCCGTTTTCCCGAAATTAATTATTTTAGTTTTTTACTCCTCCCTTCTCTTGGCCGAACAAGGGGGGGGGGGGTGTACGGAGTCCAGTTTTCGTCCAGGATCCTCATTTTATCCCGGCTACATGGCGTGAAAATTTTAGCTCTTTATCTATACTGGAACATGTTTCATTAAAGTGTTTTACTTTGATTTCCGTTTTATTTTTTCGGACTTACTACCCTCACTAAGGAAGTTTCACTTCAAAAACCCTTATTTATAAGTAAACAACTATTACTTTTTCTGAAAATTTGCGTTATATTGTATTATACTTAACTATACTGTTGTAATACCTAAATAAATATTAAATTAATAAATTTAAATACCTATATACTAAAGACTAAAAACTGAAAAGAAAACTTCGTATAGTTTACAACATTATTAGAAAAGAATTGCAGGACACTCGAGAAGTGCTTAAACTTCCTTTATTTAAATACGAAATTAAATTGTTTTTATCGTTTTTCAGATGATATTGGCGTTATTAATATGAAAATGTGTTTTTATTTATCTTTAATTACTTTTTTTAAATTCCTATTTAATTTTCTTGGAAATTACTTATTTTACTTTGGCGTAATTCTAAATAGGTAGTTTAAGTTACTTTTAAAATTTTTTACATTCTATAAAAATATTTTATTATGTTTTTGTGTTAAGTGGAAAACTAAAACCTTTACTTTTAATAAAAATAAAATATAGTAAAATTAAATAAACATGTTCATTTATTTTTTACTCTAAAGCAAAAAAAATAATGAAAAAAAAATTTAAAGCAAAAAAAAATTACACATATTCATATTTATAACACCAATATCATCTGAAAAACGAAAAAAAAATTACATAGTTAAAGTTCGTATTGAAAAAAGGAGAGTTAATGATGCTCGAAAATAAAACATTGGATTCCAAACTGGATACCGCCATTGGATAGATCGGAAATTTTCGGTTTTGTTAGGATATCTCCGGAAATACTATGCATTTTAAAACTTTCTAAACGGCATAGTGTTAGGCACCCAAATGGGCAATTTTGCCCTAATTTGACCGACACTGTATCTCTTACGATTTTCGAGTTCCCCATACATAGACTCGAATTCTAGCCACCCTGCAAATATTTAGATTTTTGGAGGTCACCATGTAGCCACAGAAACTAATAGTATGTTTTTTTTAAGAGTTGTTAATTTGGCCTCATAACATAATTAAAGTTTAAATACAATCTACCGAATACTAAAATCTCATATTAGGTGTGCCATGTCTTTTTCTTGGATATTTGTATATTATCCTAAAAACCTTTTATCTTTTTAATTTGATATTAATTTTTTAATTAAAGTTGCATTAAAAAATTTATATCAATATAAAAATGTTGTAGCAGTAAAATCATTTAAATTCCGTCACCATTTTGTCATACATTAAGTTTATTAAACCAAGATTTTGTGAAAAATTATATAAAGTCGCGTACGTGGCTCCTTTGAAACCATGTAAATCGGGAACTAAACCTATGATCCGAAGAAAAAAAGTTAGGGGGTCTGGAACTATAATATATAAAAAATCAACGAAACCAATTTTCAATGGGTTTAGTGCGTGGTCCTTAATTAGCGGTTTTCAAACCTGCTCTTGCCACCCATCGCCACCCATCCCCCCTCTCACTTCCCTAATTAATATATAGAATAATGCACACTGGCTATCTTAATAAATATTCCAAATATTGTGGCATTTCTGTGTTTCGATATTAATGAAAACAAATATGGGAGCTTCTAAGATTTAGCTTAGGTATTTATATTTAGCTAAAAATAGTTTATGAAATAAGGCTTTTCTGAATCATGCAAGGTGACTATGAAAATCCGTTTATCTCTGTGATAATGAGTATTTACTCTGTTATCTGTTTGAAAGGCTATACTTGAAATAATAATTAATATTAAGCATTAGTGCATTGTTTTATGACCATGACAAAATTAATTTTTGGACAGGTTCAAACTTTCCAAGATTTATTTTGTTAAACTAACATTTATTAATTATTTTTTTGGATTAATCTAGGACTGGCTTGCATTCTACTCGCCCCTTGAATCCAGATATCCATTATTTACTACCAATTTAAAAGTAGTTTTGAAGTCTTGAGAGTTATTTTTTCTTGCAAAACTAATGACTAAAATCACCTACACCACAAGAATGAGGAACTATTCTTATGCCCTCACTATGAGTTACACTAAAATCTTTAAGTCACTCTCCGGCATGGGAATGTATTATATAGTCACTCTCCGACATTTCCAGTAGATAAATGTATCATCAAAATCGAAAAATGTGAAATTAAAATCGTTATGTTATAGTTTAAAGTAACTTTCATACAATATGGACTAATTATCAGATTCAATCGTCCTCCTCCAGGCTCGAGAATACCAGAGTACAAAGTCTGGAGCTGATCACTGGGGAGTGACCCAACAAACACAGTTCTCACCCCTTTCAGATTAGGGACCGCCAAAAGTTGAGGCCGATGCTTCCAATGGAAGCGGCCCTAGCCTACTCGCATCGTCCGGTGAAGGACCACCCTACCAGAACTGGGAAGCGCTAAGTGGTTTTTCCAAATCATGTTCCGCTTTCGCGCTGGTAGGTCCGGGTTTTACAGTAGGAATATACGGACATGATGGCGCTCCCAGGATAAAAACATTCCGGAGGCCATTTGGATCTCCGGGCGCTAGGTGGCCCTGGGGGCCCTTCATGCTACGTATCACAAGCAACAAAGTTACCGAACCAATTTAGAATAGATTTCTACAACATAAGAGACCTAAATGCAAACATTAATTCGGTACACCAGCATCTACAAACAAATAGTCTATCACATATTAGCCCTTACAGAAACACAAGTATGTTCTACAACAACAACAGTAAACTACCTCTACCCTGATTACGACTTGCACTCCCCATAAGTTCGAAATAAGCCTTTTTGTCCGAAGCGACCTTTCGTGTCACCGTGAGGAAGCGCTCGAACCGAACAGCCTTGACGTCACGTGGCTCAAGTTCACTGCCAAAGAATTAACCAAGTTCATATGCTGTCTCTATCGCCCTCCGAGCGATAGAGCCTACCAAAGTTTTTTTACAACACTAGCTACCAGGCTACCACTTCAGAAATAATCGTTCTGGGAGATTTCAATGCCCATAACACCAACTGGCTCAAACATCACAACAAGACCGACAACGAAGGTAGAGAAGCTGAAGCATTTGCCATCAGTTGCGGGCTTACTCAACTTGTAGACGAACCAACTCGGATCTCATAAAAGGGTGAATTTGCCGCATTTCTGGATCTTTTTCTAACCACAAATCCTGACCAGTACATAATTACATTTGGTCCGCCATTAGGTGTTTCCGACCACAAACTTATTACAACGGTTTGTGAACTGCATCTCCCACAGAAGGATCCACCATTGCCACTTAAAATCTGGCATTACAATTGTGTCAACTGGGAGGATCTAAGAGAGTTCTACCTGGATTTTCCTTGGCGTGACTTCTGCTTTGGCACTGATGACCCGTCAGTCTCTTACGAAGAGATTACGCAAGTAATCGCCTCAGTAATGGAGGCATACATCCCAAATTCCATCAAGTTACCGTCAAAAGGAAAGCCCTGGTTCGACAGAAGATGCGAAAGAGCCGTAGGTAGGAAGCAACAAGCCTACAAGTACGGGAAAGTGCCCTATGATGGCACCCCTAAGGAAAAATTGATATTAAAACCTTCAGCTTTATGTGGCAATGATGGTTATGTCATATAATTCGTTGGGGTGAATCACACAGTGTAGAATTGTATACTTTGAAATAATGTAATACACATTTAAATAAAACTTGATCTTTTTTTTTTTAAATTAGGCCACCATAGAACATGTTATCTTATGTTGGCATGGCACACACGTGATAACATACTCACTGTTTTTTACGAAATAATCATTTTAAAAAATTAACAAACATACTCCAATGTAAAATAAGCATAAATAAAACTAAACAAACATTTCTTAAGTCAAAATAAATTAAAACAAGAAAGTAAACAAAAAATAGGAACTTTCATCCTAACTAATAAAACATTAAAAAGCATTTAAAAACTAAAATAATATTTAGTCCAAACACAGTTCACAAGTAAACATCTTTACCCGTTTTTCAACACCTGCACACTCGGCGTGGCAGCAGTGGTGGCAAACTTGGCGTCTTAGCCAACATTCCCCCGCTCGACCTCTTGTAAAAAGTCCGTTGCAATAAAGGCAGGCTGCATCAGAATCGTCGTCATCTTCCACTGCAAAAGGGTCTTTTTTGGTTTCTTCTTCTTCATATAAAACTGATTTAGATTTTGTTGTTCTTTTCAAATATGGCTTCTTCGTCTTGACTTCTTTGTTTAAATTATTATTTTCTTACAAAATTTTTCTTTTCACATGCTTGGCTTTCTTCTCCCTTTTTTTTAGCTTCTTTTTCTTCCACTTGCTTCTTAAGTTCCTGTATTTCTGGAGTATTATTTATATGACCTGTTTTCGCTCGTTTTCTTGTTCTTTTGAAACTAGCGTTTATTGAAATAGCGGGCACCTGAAAATAAAATGTTGATGTGTAAAATTAAAGACGTTTAAGTTTTTAGACTGATCTTGTCCTCCAATTTAGGCAAAGATCAATATTACCATTATCTTAAAATAAAAAAAAAAACTAAAATCCTACCTGAAACGCAGCATCAACAGATTTCCTCAAAAATCATCTGAAGTATCAGAGTCCCGCAAGCTTTCTTTAGGGTTATCATCCTTGGAGCAGGATGCTTCCGCGTGTATGACATCTTCAGCACCTGATGATGAAAGACAATCCTCTATTGTACCAGGATTTATTTCAGAAGCTGTAGCTTCTGTAGCCATACCTGGGATCTGTTCTCTATTGGTAGTCAAGGATGCTGCAAATTCCCAGTCACTAAAATGTCGGAGTCATAGGAAAAGATTCCAGTTTTCTTAAATGCGTTTATCGAACACAAGCTTTTCGCTGTGCTCGATTAACCAGAGCAGCAACTTGAAAATGGGTGACTGTTTTACCGGGATTGTTTCTCAGCCAGTTTTGAATTTCCTGATTATAATATATTTGGAGTGGACCAAATATTCCCACATCTAGGGGTTGCAGTTTGTGCGTGCAATGAGCGGGAAAACAGAATAATTTCTTGGTTCTCTCCAAAACCGACAACCCTTTATGACTAACATGGTCATCTAGCAAAAGAAGCACTTTGGATTCGTTCGGAGGCTTAGCAAACACTATGAAATGTTCAAGCCATTTTTCAAAAAGCTCTGATGTCATCCAGCCGTTTTCCTGACAAAAGGCAATACTTCCTGTCGGGGCACCATTCATTAACTCTTCCTTTTGAATCGTTTTCGAGGAAAAATTAACGCGGATGGAATAAATTGACCCAAGGCATTCATACAGCACACCAACGAAAAATTTTGTCCCCTTTATGCACTGCTAATGGTTCCTACTTGCTTGCGTCCTTTAGTTGCAAGTATTCTCGAGGGCTTTGTTTGCTCTGTACTCAACCCTGTCTCGTCTACGTTGTAAATATTTTCGGGGCGAAATTTATGAGCTTCCATAACATTTTCTAGTTCCTTATTTATATTTTTTTTGTTAAAGGCTTGAGCTCTGGCAATAGAAGTGTTCTCTGGTGTTCTAAGAGATATTCTTGGGGTTTCTTGCAAGACCCTTTAACCACTTGTAACCTGCTTTTTTTCTTTGTGATTAAAATTATGTTTAAGTTTGTTCTTTTCCGCAATTTGGTAAACAAGATTTCGCAGCTCATTTGCCGCAATTCCGAAGAATGTGCTCTCCAAATCTTTTAGTTTATCCACTGGAAGGTGCTCCAAGTTAGCATTAAAAACTGGCTTCTTTCCTGTCAAGGATTCCCTTTTGTTCCCTTTTCCTTGTTTTACTCTTTGTCTTAAGGTGGTAAAAGGAACGTTAAAAATTTTTGAGGCTAATCCCCAACTCATATTTTTGCATGAAACATTTCGTATTGCATTTTGCATGTCTTCTTCCCTCCAGGCCTGCCTTGCGTTGCCGCCTATTTTTTTTTGGTGCCATTATTCTGCCTGTAAACAATGTTTCTACATTAAAACATTCATTAGCATACCATTCCATCATAGGTAAAACAAATGTATGCCATCATAGGTAAAAATACATTTAACCAAATAAATTTTAATTATAAATTTTGTTGGAAAAAATCCGCTAACTCAATACGGTAATTATATTACTAAATATGTGCGAAATATCGGATTAAAATTTAAACAGAAATACCTACAGTAATCCGAGCTACACTCGTTAGAAAGACAATAGAAAATTACATCAAAACTTACGCAAACACGTACGATGTTGCACCACTCGCAAAAATGCGTCTAGCCTCCCCAAACTTTGTCATCACACTAAACAAGACGTACCTATTCGCTTCCTCTATAGGTCAAGCTGTCTCATATGCGGGTGGGGGAAATAGTGCTAATATGCCATCATAGGCGATATGCCATCATAGGGCACTTTCCCCTACTAGCAGCAAAATCAGAGCGTAGTTGTAGTTATTTTACCGAAACGAGAAACGAATGCAAACGTGTGATTGACGAAACTAAGGACAAACACAATCAAAGAACCAGGAATTAAATTTTGCAATGCCCTAGTGGCTCCAGGAATTTCTGGCCGGTAGCAAAGGCAGTAAGTAACAACTATATAAAAACGTCTCTTCTTTTGACGGACGAACGCGGCGTCACGGTAACTACAGCTAAGGAAAAAGCAAACATGATCGCCGAAATGTTTTCATCGCACCCTACCTTAAACGTCCCCCATGGCAAGGCTCCCCCACCATATCCAACATCAACACTACCTTGCCAAAGGTTAGGTTTCACCACCGTGACATTCGTAAAATCCTCAAAGGGCTAGATACGCAAAAGGCATCAGGGCCGGATGGAATATATATCTGCCACCGTGTTAAAGAATTGCGCTAACGAACTAACACCCATTTTTCCAGACTTTTTTCTCTGTCTTACCGAAAAGGAGTGTACCCATCTTCTTGGAAAGTCGCTCGAGTACAACCTGTTCCAAAAAAGACAGAAATACACGCTTTCAAAATATCGCCCAATTGCCTTGCTTCCATATACTCAAGTACCTCGAGACCAGAATAATTAGCGATAATCAATACGGCTTCCGCAAACAAATAACGACAGCAGATATATGAGCCTATGTCACTCATATATGGAATAGGGCAATTGAGAACTATGGAGAATCTCGAGCGATTGCGTTGGATATTTCGAACGCTTTTGAAAGAGTTTGGCATGATGGATTGCTCAACTAACTGAAGTCCTTCGGACTGCCCGCGTATCTCTGTGGCTGGCTTGCCAGTTTTTTTTAACAACCGATCTCTGCACGTTGCAGCATATGGACACATCTCAGACATATTCACCGTTAATGCGGGAGTGCCTCAGGGCGCAATACTTTCACCAACTCTATTCCTCATCTATATTAATGACCTGCTGACCGAAACCAATAATCCTGTTTACAGCTTTGCAGATGACAGTACCCTTATCTTTCAATGTAGATCAGTAAAACCTTTACCAGCGGCTGAGACTTATCAGCGCAGACAGGAGCAGATTACAAAAATTAATCAAGCTCTGGAGATGGTCGAACCTGGGGCGACAGCAATGCAGCAATAGCCCAAGCAGCTGCGTTTACCAAGAAAGCAAATCCAGCGGGCCTTGATATCGTTATGGCAAAATCGACCATCCCTTCATCCTCGGCAATCGGACTACGGGATGTCTCGGTCAACAGCAATATGTCTTGGCATGACCACGTCGCTAACATCGAAAAATCAGTCTTGCAGAAGCTTGATGCATTATTTCGCAACAAAAAACTGTATACGCCGCAGTAGGTGCTCTTGCTCTACAAAGCGCAAATAAGACCGTGCTTAGTATATTGCTCGCACGTCGGTGATGCCCCACCTAAGCACACCCTAAAGCTGCTGGATTCCATTCAGAAGAGAGCTGTGCCTCTCGTCGGCGACCCTGAGTTGACCCGGGATCTGGATAGTCTGGAACACCGCAGACATGTGGCCAAGATATCCCTGTTTTACAGGATTTGGCCCGCATCATCCCACCCCGAGCAACGCCAAACGGCAAGAGCGCACCCATTCGTTGTAAAACTGGAAACACCGAGAACGTCACTTTACAAGGACTCCTTTGTCTAGCGCACTGTATTACTGTGGAACTCATTCCCAGGACATCTGTTTCACTGTTCGCTCTAAGCCCCGCCCCCAGTATATCCCTCCTTGCGCCGTCGCTGAACTTAATGAAATGCTGGTTAACCGCTCAGGCCCCGTGCTACGTTTCACCCCGTCTGGTCTAAAGTCTGTCGTCTCGCCTTTGTAAGCGCTACATCAAAAATGCCGAGTGGACCTTCTAGTCTGTTGTTAATGTTCGATGGCCATAGGATCTCCCTTTAGTGTGTGTGCCAATGTCATAAAAAAAATAATAATATTCATCGATAACCTAGGTCTAAATCATTTCTGAAAAGGAGTTTTAAAATATTGATTTTTAAGTAAGCGCAGCATCTTCCCCGCGAAATGTATGCATTTCGCAGGCCAACAAAATTTTTATTAGTCAATAAGTTAATAATGCAATGGAATCCAAAACATATAGATACTATAGTGTACAGATGATTCATTTTAGATTGTATATCCATTATACATAGCTTTCGACCAAGTCAAGCATGGATTATTGTTTGAGTACCTCGAGCAGAAAGGTATAAACAACTATACGATCTTAGATTACTGAAATATCTCTATTATAACCAGGTAGCTACCATTATAGTGGATGAGATGTTTACAAGGAATATACCAATTGAACGTGGTGTGCGCTAGGGGTGTGTTTGATCACCAACGCTTTTTAATATTTATTCAGAGGAGATATTCAAAGAATTGATAATGGATAGAAAGGAGGGTGTCAAGATTGGAGGAGAAATAATCACCAACATAAGATACGCCGATGACACTACCATACTGGCTGACAACCTGGAAGTTCTACAGACACTGCTCAACTCAGTGCACGAGGCGAGCAAAACTAGGGGCCTCACGATAAATGTTGGTAAGACAAAATGGATGGTTGCAGGAAAAATAGATGTCGGGCAAGGTCAGCTTTTACTAGATGGTAGACCTCTCGAAATAGTTAGCCATTTCAAATACTTAGGTAGCTGGATCAACGAAACTGGAAGCTCTGACGAGGAAATACTTACACGCCTTGCACCACAAACAATATAGCTACGCAAATTGTTTGTGTTTGCACTAGCATGACGAGCATTTACATCTTGGAAACCTGTACTATGCAATATAAATCTCGCCATGCACCTTCGGAAATGAGTCCTCAAATGTTATGTCTGGTCCATATTACTGTATGGCAATGAAGCATGAACCTTGAAGACATCAACGACAAATAAGCTTGAAGCATTTGAACTGTGCGAATGTTGAAGATCTCCTGGACTACCCGCACTTCCAACGAGGAAGTACTTCTTATGGTGAATACCAACAGGGAACCATAAACACAATAAACGCGAGGAAAACTGAATATCTTGGGCATATCATCAGAGGACCCAAGTACTCTCAGCTCTACCTTATTGTCCAAGGAAAAGTGGAAGGAATACGTTGGATTGGACGTAAAAAACTGTCATGGCTGCGAAACATAAGGCAGTGGACAGGACTGCAACCTGAACAAATTTTCAATAACACAGACAGGGCACCGGAAGAAGAAGAAGATATCCTGTCGCTGAAATTCTATGAAAAACATTATGCTCTTAACACAACGGAACTACGAGGGGTAGCAAATATGTTCCAAATCGCCTTGCATTTCAAAAATAAAGGGGGTATGAAATTTTTTTTATTTCAGAAGAAAGTAGCCGCGAGCCTCTCTATCGCCGTTAATAAGCGAGGAACCCTCCAATTACAACGAAACCGCGTGTGTGTGTGTAAAGTGAGTCGATTCTTTCGGGAATACAATCCAGCATAATTTTAATTATTTTTTCTTATTAAAATTTTATTTAATTTTAATAGAAGGGCATTTGTCACCGTTAACTTTTTGTATATGTAAATAAGAATTATTAAACCTATTCTTGACATAATGGTGATTGTAAAGAGTAATATGTTTGATATTTCTCCTTTTTTATCCGATACAAATTATTGTTAAATAAAAGTTAATGGTAACAAATTTACACTCTTACATTAAAATAAAATTTAATTTAAGTAAGAAAAAATTATTAAAATTATATCTGCATAGAGAAAATTATTGGTGGGTTGTGTCCCCGAAAGAATTGATGCACTTTACATGCACACATATACCATATTTTTAGTACTTGTCACGTTTTTTTTTAGATTAAAATAACGTTTTAATCAACAAAAATACGTAATTAAAGATTTCTCCATAATAAAATAAATGTCAGAGGAAATTGGGGCCATGCCACATCTATATGTCAAAAATCAAGCCGCAGAATGATGGGAATGGTTATATCTTGTAACGGTCAGAAAATAGCAGTATTCTGCTTGATTACTAATTAATTTAAATTTTATCCAACATTGGGCCGTTAAAACTTTATTTGCCATGCTGTTACTACTGCGCCATTCTGTCAGGAAGCAGGACAGCTTAACTTTCCTGGGGTTAGTTTGTTCTAATATTGATAAAATGTCAAAATAAGACAGATTTAATAATGATTTCAGAATATATTCATCAATTTACATAGCATATTATTTACATCAGTTAGTTTGGGTTAGTCCATCAGTCCATGACCATCTGTTCTGACAATATCCCTTGATCTCTCATTCGCATTTAAAGATCCTTCACAGGCGTAGCCGACTATATCAAAATCGGCCCCTCCTATTGGTCGATCCATCTCGTATTACAATATGTCTTCGTGATGCAATCAATTTGTCGCAAGAGCTCTCGTGGTGTAGAGGTTTAGATAGCTGGGTCCCACCTGGTGGGTTCGAACCCCGTTGCTTTTTTTTATTTTTTTTGAAAGATTAGGTTTCTAAACAGCTTTTTTCTTGATTTTGGGTATGTCTTGGGTTAGATTGAGTTAGCACCTGGTTAGTTTCCTTTTCTTGAGCCCCCGTAGCGAGCGCAGCAAGCGGAGGGCCATGCGGATCGACCAACAGGAGACGCCGATTTTGATATATATGTAGTCGGCTACGCCTGTAAAGGATCTTAAAACGCCTCTCATTCACTGTCTTCTGGGAAGCGAGAAGGTGGTCACATATGCAGCTGCCTTAAACAAAATTAGATGTTTCAAATTATTTATTACTATTATATACTAAATTACACAGGTAGATACTCGGTTAAGGCCTGGCAGTACCAAACGTATTATAGCGTGTAGTTTGGGTTTCACTAAAAAGTTTCTACAAAAAAGAGTTATAACCAAAATTTGTAGTTGTTTGACACAATTTTAAAAGTTCAATTGTAATACAAAGAAAAAAAAGAAAACCTTTCTAGGAAGTAACTATACAAACCACCAAAGAGAAAAAGTATCAGTGCCTTTATTTGGTGTGGTCGATCTAGTTCTGGTTGGTCTTCATTGTGTATTCCAGCTCTTTTTATATCCTATACTAGCTCAACTCCACTCTCCTACTCTTTTTTAAAATCAGTGCTTCTACTTGTTTTGCACATGATTGTTACTGACAAATGCGTAAATACCAGACATACATTCAGCTTCCCAGATAAAATAATTACATAATTAATTTATTTTTGTTGGGTTACTATTGCTGAATGTATATTTGGTATTTGCACAATTGGGAGTAATAATCCTGTGCAGAAGAAGTAGAACAATTGATTTAAAAAAATGGAACTTGTATATCGATGGTAATATTGATATACCTAATACTACTGAGAGGGCGCAAAAATCTGTAATGAGACCGAGAACCTTCTAATAACATGCTACGAAATGTGGAAAAAGTGATTATTAGGGGGAGGGCATTCAATAACTACCCATAGACCAGCATTCTTTCCTGCGGGAATGTAGAATCTCGCGGGAAAGAACGCCAGTTAATGAGTAATAAATAATAATGAGTAATAAACTTAGGCTATATAGTCTAAGGTAATAAATAAGATGATAGATCCGCATACCATCTTTCTTGTCACGATATACCGGCGTTCAAGCCCGAGAAGATTGATACCCATACACCAGCGTTCTTTCCCATGGGAATGTCGAATCTCGCAGGAAAGAACGCCAGTTAATAAGTAATAATTGAGAGGAACAGTGTCCTCCCAGATGATTAATTTGTCCACTATCCAACATTCTTTCCTTTCACAGGCGCTTTGGATAGAAATAACTGGAGAATATGATTTTTACGTTAGTGGCCTCTAAGCAGAGTATTTTCCCCTCAAACTATGAGACGACTGAACGAGGGGAAAAATTGAGAGGAAAGATTGCACGAAAATTATTTGTGTAAGGGAGCGATCAAAGATTTATTATTCCTTTAACATTTTCAAAGGAAAGAACGCTAGAAGAATGAATGCCGGTAATGAACGCTGGTGTATGGGTAGCTAATGATGTTTTAATAATTGAAGACTCGTGACACTTGGTCGTTAATGGCGAGGCATGCGGGTGTGTTAATTCAGCGAGCATGCCCAATAAGCGGATACGCCAATGGCACATACCGGGATCGATGCGCGGCTTTTCCAGCAAACTTTTTTGAAGTGAAAGCTTCTTTAAGCACGTTCAGCACACTTTTTCTTGGGTACTGAATGAGAATGCGTCGTCACGTTCAGGTCTTTAACGCTCATTCGAGTAAAGTCGGCACAAGTAGACTGCAGCCAAGAGAGAGATAGAAACAGTCAGTAACCGCAGATATAAGCATAGTAGAAACAAACTTATACCATGATATAAGGTAGGAAACTCTTCTTTGGATCACCCTGATCTATATTCACTTTTGAAGCACGCAATTCCATCGGTGGCGTATTTTAGATGTTGGAGCGCTCGCTTATCATGCAAGAGGTACCGGGATCGATGCCCAACGCCTTTCAGGAATCTTTTTTTTAAATGTAAACCTTTTTAGGTGCGTTCAGCACACTTGAGACTGAGCCATCACGCTCGGGTCTTTAACTTTAACGCTCATTGAGGTAAAGTCAGCTTGAGTCGACTTCGGCCATGCGAGAGAGAGAGAGAGAAACAGACAGTTAAAGTCTTATTTGGATCAGTGTTCACTCAGTATATCGCGTCTCGCGTCAGTCTCTGTACTGTAATACATTAATTCGAATAATCATCTACCTAACTTCCAAATTATAAGCATAATAATCAACTATTGTAATAAATATGTATTATGGCGGATGGCGGTCTGTATATACTCATATTCTGTTCTGACACACGTATTTCACGGTAGAGTACTCGTTTTAGTATGCGAGCCAAATATATTATATATTTGATGCGAGCGGTACCGGCATTGCGGCCCGGCGCCTTCAACAAACTTGGTGTTTTAATTTTATATAGTTTTGTAATATTAATCTAGCCTTGTTAAATTTCTTTCCTTTAATTTTATTTAGTTTTTCATATTGCTTTGTTTAAGTCTTCACTTCTATTGTGTGGTCTTAAACACACACCGTAATTTGTTTATACCACGTTAAATATCGATAATTTCCAAGTATCGATATATCGTTCCATTCCTACTACTGAATCCCACCTAATAACCAAGCAACGTTGCCAGTGCTCATGATTTATTGTGAGTTACAGGATTCGAGTATAATTCAGGGATCAAGTAGCGAATCATGATTTTACCCAATATAGTGGGATAATTGGGATTTTGCGAAAAAAATTAATAGAATAGTGATTTAAACGGTTTTATGTAATAAATAAAATGGCAGGGTTTTATGTTTTTTTTTTAAATCAAAGATCTGGCCCTATGTTTGACTTTTATAATTTGCATAGCCGGTACCGTGTATGTGTCTTGTAGTCCTGTTAGTTGTGGAGTTGTGGTTTTGACTTGATAGGTAAATTTTAAATAACTTATTGAACTTTTATATTGATATATTATACAGAATTCTATTTTCTATTCAGAATTGATCTCAAACTTGTAAAAACAGATTAAAATAACTTATCGCATCACGCTTTCGCTACTTTCCCAACTCGATAATGAATGGGGATGGTTAAAAATATGTCATTAGAAGATATGGAAAACGATATCTTATTTTGGAAAAAATTAGAATTTGGGTATGTATGATTCATAACTATTCGAATCTTATCCGATTTATTGCATTTCAGTATTTACCGCACACAAGGACTCAAATATAACAGTATAAAGAATATTTCCAAGTTAAATAAAATTCAATAACGTAACATACCAAAAGTAAACAATTTTAGGATTTTTAGGTAATTAATAATATGGTCAAAAATGTAGGTAGGTAATAAGAATAAATGATCCAGGCATTCTATGCGAGATCTCACGATGTAAATACCATGCATAAATACACGAATTCTAGTGATTCTGATGATTGATTGTAAATTGTAAACCTTAAGGATTACAGCATGCGATTAGATCATTTTCATATTTCTTACTTAAACCTCTGTTATCTTAGTTATTGATTTTTTATTACATTTATGTTTAAATGTATCTATTTTTATCATTAATTAATTGTAATCAATAGCTTAAGTACGTTGGGGTTTGGAACCTTCGGCAAAATGCACTTCAACAAAATTCTATCCACAATACCGATAAAGACAATTTTTGCACTCGACGCGTGTTTCGCTAACCATGTTAACATCATCAGCAGATGATTAAAACAGTTGTAATAATCTCCTGATGATGCTAACGTATGGTTAGCGAAAACTCTGCTCTAGTTAGGCTTGCCAGATATAAATTTTGAAAAAGCGGTATTTTCGAAATTTCGGTTTTCGCTGAACAAAAAATGTCATAAAATCCCAACCGCACCCAAATTTGATCCAAAATTTTATTAAGCTGAGTACTGAGAGATTTTTTTTTATATTATATTTGTTTATATATTATATTATGTTTTTTAAATTTAAGTTTGTGCTCGTGCGAGGTGATGCCAATTAGGTGTTAAATCGAATATGGTGTTAAACCTATATAACAATAATTTTTGCAAATCCTTATTCAACATTTTGTTTTCTTTGTACAAAAATAACACAACATTGCGCTAACGTATGAAGCAAAACATATGATGCCTATATATAGCTTTAAACCTTTAAACTAAAAGTATAAATATCTATTAATAAATATTTTAAAATCTAACATAGGAACTTAAATTACAATAAGTAAACAGGTACAGGAGTAGGTTTAAATGAAAATCTTGTAAAAAAAGTAAAAATATATAGGTAGGTATATGAAAAAGTCAACTTAATAATAACCGTGGAAAAAAGAGCAAAAATTGACACAAAAAATAATTTTTGTGTAACAAATACGCCCGTCTTGAAATGGGGTATTTTTGGTACCTCTTCTGGATTTTTAGAAAAAGGGTATTTTTAAAATTCTATATAGAAAAAGGGGTATTGTACCCGAAAAAGGGGTACGTCTGGCAAGCGTAATTGTAGTAATAGTTTAAATTACAGGTTACTGACTGCGTTATATTAATACGTTTGTTTATTTTGAAAATAGTGATGGATTAAAAAAGTTGAAATTGTAAGTTTCTATTTTATTCCCTAATCTTAGGACTGCACGTTTTTCAAATTCGATTTTCAGGATTTTTGATCCATTTGATCTGGCAACGCTGCTAAAGCACAATCTGCACTGCACATGTAGTTTAATTTCTTAGCAACTATAGTGCTATTCATGCTCAAAAGTTAGCGTGGCGCTTATGGAGAACGGCGTTGCCAAGTTCATGTATAGTTTGTAAAGTGAGCGTTGATCGTTACGTCTTTCTCTCTCAAGCCACCGTCAATCGGGGGTGACAGAAATTTGCAGTCACGGACGTACGTTAAGCTACGCAAGATAGAATATCGATTGAAATTCCTCATCTGTCAAAGTGTCAAATATATATTTATTTGTTCGTTCAACGTATTTTTCTATGTTTATTTGTGATTGTTATCGCTGATGGTACACTGAAAATGAGCAAGTTCTTATTTTAAAACTAATAGACTATTTTAATTGCGAAAAAGCAGCAGAAAAAAACGCTTTTACCTGTGAGTGCAGTATATAATGTAAGTTGATACAAAGGTGCAGTTTTAAAAATATATAAAGAGTAGGATTATCCTATTGTACTACTTCTTTAACATAGTCCTATTCGTATTTAGCATAATTTTAAGTCTTAAAAAACGTTTTTAAGCGTTGAAAAGGCGACCTTGAGAGTTTCCAGTTCTTTCTTTAAAGTCTCCGGTTTGGTGCCGTCTTTGTCATTTTCCTTAAGAAAGAAAATGATATATTGTCAACTGGAAGTGTTCTTTCTGAATTTCACTGTCTAAATTTCGATAATAAGATCACAATATCAAAAGGAAGGCAAGTTTAACAGCAATAATTATAAAAAAAAGTAAAACTTACATTATTTAGGTTAAAAGGAGATTGATTTAAAGAAATATAAATTATAATTACTAAATGTAATAAACTCATTTAGATACCTATTACGAAATACGCTAAACATTAATAATTATGTATTTAAGGATAGATTTATGTTTAAGGAATTGGATAATCCCACCCTTATATATCAATTTAATAACATCTGTACATTTATTTTTATTTGTTATAGAGAGTTTCTGATGGTTTAGGAATATCGTCAGCCACTGTGCAAAGAATGCATTCAAATGCAGTTCAGAAAGATGTTGACTTTAAAACCAAGCAAATGCTGCTATTATTTCCTCTCGTAGAGAGCCTCTTCACAAAGTTCATAGCCATAATATAAGGATACGCATATACACTATGTATGAGAAAGGTAATCTGCATTTAATTTTTCATTATTTTGAATAATTTATTCATTATTTCGGTTTTGTTGTAGGCGAACATATCACACGGCGTTCATTGCAAACAAATCTGATAAATCTTGACGGAGTGCAGATATCTACTACATCGTGTCCTAAGACTTCCTCCCTATCACTGCTAATATAATCCTATTGAGATGGTATTATCAGAATAGAAGCGTTTACTATGATATTTGTATCAGTTCGATACATCATGTCACAAGGAAAGCTGTTTTAAATTTGTGGAATGAAGCACTTCAAAAGGTAAAAATGTAGTACAACTTTTAGATATTGCTATTTTATAAGAGAACTCTGTTTTAGATTACACCAGAAAAATATGTTCATCACACAAATGCTACAATTAGCAAGGACTGGAAAAAGGAGCAATTGATAGATGCTTTGGATATATTACCGGTCATTATTGACCTTATTTCTTGTGACTCAGATGATGATGAGTATTATTTTAGGGATCAGTAGGAAACAATATAATTTAGTGTGCTCATAAGCACAGAAGATAATATTACCCCTTTCGTAAAACATTGGGGCACTATGATACAAGAACCTTAAATTACAACATTCCTTTCCATCGATTGTGTGATATGGTTTTTTATAATGAATGAATAAATGTGTTTTTTATGACTAGTTAAATTATAGTGTTTTATTATCTTTTGTCTTGTCTGTCATTTATGTCTCCCGATGAGTTTTGTGGCTGGGTGATCGATACATGCCAATAGTATTTTAATATTGTATAAGTTTGTGTAAAGAAAAATAAGATTTTCAATTGTTAAAGTTAAATTATATATGCCAGACCTTTACTGTTGTTGTATATGAATCATGTTATAGCTTACTTTTGGTTATATAAAATGTTTTGTTTTCCATTTCATAAACATTTGGGAGTTATTTGGAAATAAATTAGCATATTGTTTTCGTTTTCTCTCATACTTGAATTTAATTTTATGGTGTCAATCTACTCTACTTTGCTTAAGTTACTTCATGTTAGTTTAGGTTATAACTGAGGTATAACAAATTCCCTATGTTAAAAATAACGTAAATATTATTAAAAGTTTGAACTAAGGCCGTAATGGTGATATTTACAGCTACATAAACATAATAAGCAAAACCTGTACAAAAACGAAATAAACTTTTACGAACCTAAGCGTTTAAACTGTTGCACAACACAAAACTTACTTACCTACATATATAAAACTAAAGAAAAGGTACATGTTTGAGGTATTTCAGATTTATTTACTACAGAACACTGCTATAATGTGAAAAGATTAATTAAATGACAAAAACAACAAAAACCGTAGCTAACCGAGAAATAAAATTGCATTTATAGTCAAATTGAAATATAATATGACAGTTTACTGCAATGGTAAATTTCTGTTTTTATTAATTTATTTACTGCACTTTACAGATGCTTGTAAGTTCACAATCTTATGAGAAATAACAATAAATTGGTAAAGAAAGGTCCAAGTCACATTTCAGTTGCATATCTGATATTAAAAATGTCTTTGTGATTTTTGATACTCTTCTATCGGCCAAGTTTGTTTCACAGTACATTGCTTTTGAATTGAGTTGAATGTTACTTCAATTAACCACATATCAATATCGCATGCTTAATTGCATATTGTAGTTTCTCATAGCAAAGATTCCACTGATTCTAAATTTCACAGGTTTTAGATATGTTTGCCTTCTCATAAGATAACAAGACTCCTGTATATCTAAGAATTTCTGCTGGAAATTTTCACTAGAATACTATAGTATTTCCGTTTGTATTTGTAATTTAAGTTCCTATTGCAAATCTCAAGTTTTTTTTCATCACCTGCAAAGTAGATTGCATAAAATAAAATATTCATATTGGAGACCAAATATCTTACCAGAGTGAAAGAAAGACGCATATTTATCAGTTAGTTTCTTTAAATTGAATCTATGAATCACCAGCATGACATGTTATTTGTTATTGTTTTGGTTTTGAATTCACTAAATTCAGCGTCCCATCTAACCTAACTTTCGAGCCGTCCGTTTTGCCGAAAATAGAAAGTTATCGCACAAGTAAAAAAGGACAAGCAGTATTAAAGTAGCTTTTATTTTGACATTTGCACATGCGCAGATATGGCGGAGCCTTTTATTTCCCTTAATAAGGAATAATAAGGATAGTGCGTGACTTTATTTATGCAGTCTTTAGGTCGTCCTTATATTTTCCTTATTTCACGGTTCGTGTATAAACGTACATGTTCGTCACTTCGTCAGTTCCTCCATGTAAGCAAACTGTTTTCGTTTTGATTTTTTTTACTCTTCGAGAAACACAACCTGCTTACGTTCTATGTAATTTATGCTTAGATTTGGTAGTTTGGAAAAAATATCAAAACAATGGCAAGACAACTGACAACCAAAAAAAATAAGAGGAACAAAAAATAAAATAGAAACAAGGCATTTGCAATAACTCTAAATGTAACAACAAAATAAAGTACAGCAGTATTTTAATAATGGCGACCTTAATACTGTTTGACAGTAATAAAACAAACTGCGATAACTGTCTATTAAGTGGATCATGCGCGAATCGTTAGTTATGGCTCCTGCCAAGACTTGTGAATCAATTTAGGACATGCTTCAAAACTAATATGCCGTCACGATTTAAAGGCGCCCGAGTTGGCAACAATGCACAGTTATTTCCCATAAGAAAAGCATTGCCATAAGGCGCAACGCTAACTTTTGAGCGTGAATTGAACTATAGAAATTAAATTAGTAATGAGTGTCTTGCACTTATTTCTTATTTGTCGTAGTCCCATTCCTTTCGTGATCACCTGATTATTTGTTTATTGTTAGGCAGTGCAGTAATCAGGCCCAGGTCAGGTGGTCAGGTTCAGGTAGTCTTGTTTTTGCCTTTGTCATGTTAACTTCGTGTCGATGGTCATCGGACAGTTTTTAGGCGAGGTTTTAGGTTATGTTATGATGTTCAGGTCCAGGTGTTCAATATTTTTTGTCCTAATTTTAGTTTTTGTTTGTCAACATCGTGTGTCGGGCGATCAGTTGCGTAAGTTTTTGTTTTTTTTTCTTCGTAATATTTTAAATTGTTACTTAATGGAATAAAATACTAAGGGGTGAATTAAGATTCAGAAGACTGGAAAACTCTTTTTAAAAACGTTTATTAACTTTGAATATTACAATTACGTGTTATACTTATTAGAGGTTGAAATAAGAATGAATCTACAAAATATCGTTAAGATGAAAGTAGCCTATTATCAGTTTTCGAATACATTAAGAGGCAAATATCTAATTAACTTTGGACTTTCTAGATCCTATGACTAACCCCTAATCTGTCTTAATGTGCCCTATTGAAATGTAAATACAAATAATAATTAAGATGGAGACATAGTGGATAGACCTAAGTTTACGATAATACTTAATTACTGTCCAGGTCCGTAATTCCTCCTCCCTTAGAATTTTCAACGTCCTCGTTGATTAAATTTTTAATAAAACTTTTGGAAATGGAATTTCGGATCTTTTTGTGATATATTACTATATTAATGATTAAAATTATTATAATTATACATACAACAATTCCTGCTGTATAATAATGTGTAGTTTTTGTTAATAAATGATTGTATTCAAGTGGTTCAAACAAATCGTTTTCCATTTTATAAGGTTTTTCTACATGATACAATTCTAAATTTATTGTTTTTCTAGGTTTTAAATCTAATTCAGTTCTTTCTGGACCTAGGCTTATGTTGAAAATAGTAGGGAAGTATCTTTTATTTCCTATGATTATATCACACTTACTTGACAGTAAATTACACATGTTTACAGTTTGTTTGGAAATAATATCACAATTTTCCATAACTTCGATAGGATTATTTGTACAATATATAAAGTTACCTTTTGTTGTATAGAAGCCAAAATTATAATTATTCCTTATATTAGCATATGTGCAGTTACCAATTGAACAAGTTTTTGAGAGTTGTTTGGCACACAACCATTTGTCGTTAATATGATCACAGTTCTCATACCACATATTACTACAGTAATATTTACTGGGCGGTACAAGTATTATTTGCTCTCTCGTAGGTACCGGATATATGACTTGCAATTGACAGGGTTCTTTATAGAACAAAGGGATCTTAACAACTAAGATTGCCATATCGTCTTTTTGTATGAAACCCGTAGTGCAAATTGAAATTAGCTCATACATTTGATTCAAATGCCATAACTGGTTTTCTGTATAGTGAATTTTTAGAAAACTCCAAATTTTTTCAATTTCATTTATATTAATCAATTCCATATCTAGGGTGTTTTTAATAGCAAAAGTGACAGTTCTTAAGAGTCTATTTATATAGTTATCAATAGCACTAACTTGCAAAGAGTGATCTTGTATTTGTAGTGAAAAATCAAAAAGACTATAAATGTTTTTCAAGATTTCATTATGCAATTTCGAATTATTATAGAGGGGCATGATATCGTTATTAATTTTTTCTGTTATATGTCCTGCGAAGGAACTTAATTTATTGATCTTCTGCATTGCATTTATTTGATTCGTTCTGAGACTTTCGAAATTATTATTGATATTGTTTAAATCTTCTTGATCTAGATTTCCTGTAAGAAATTTTATTGATGAACCAAGAAAATTAAAGAGACCTCTTCGTATTCTTTGATTAGTATTGTCATGTGTTAGCTTAAGAAGGTTATTCAGAGCGTTGTTTAATTGTTTATGGGAATTGTTTAATTGAATTTGTAGGTTATGTTCAGTTGGAAACGCTTTGGTTAGTTTTTCTTTTATAGTTAAGTGGTTAATATAGGTATGGTTTATTAGGATATGAATTAATGTTAGATTAAATGATATATATGTAGTATGATGAGTTTCTAATACTAAGCTGCTACTTATTGCCTCGGAATAGTATCCATTATTTGGAATGGGTAGTACCTCCAGTGTCTTTATTCTTACTGCTAGGGTGAGTCTGTAAAGAGGGATTGATTTTTTTTTAGTCGTTTTATTTTTCGTATGTGTACCTTGGTTGTTTTATTTCTTTTTAATTTTCCTTCAATTATATTTTTATTTTTCTTTGTTACTTTAATTGGGATATAATTCGGAGAAGATTTATTTCGCCTATCATTTTTTTTGTAAATAATTTCATCTTCTGGTATTTCAGGAATTTTGCTAGGGTTTTTATTTTGCTTCTCTGTTCGGGATTTTTGAGTATGGAGTGTTTTTTTATAAACTTCGTTTAGGAAAGGTATTAATTCTTCTTTCCGTTTTTCATTATATCTTTCGAATATGGTTAAATCGTTATTTATGTTAGGTTCTTGATAGTACGGGCCGTATAATAAATTGAATGGGGAGAAACCTGTAGTCGAATGAATACTTTGGTTATAAATGCAAATAAAAGTTATCATTATGGTTTCTTCTTGATCTTTTTGAGTTAGAATTCTTAATTTTTCTGTCAATGTAGAGTGTAATCTTTCGACAGGGCTGTTTGATGTGAAGTTATTGGGTGTTGTATAATGTATCTCTATACAATGTAGATTACAGAATTCTTGAAAGAGTTTATTTTTGAATTCTAATCCATTATCGGCGACTATGCGTTGCGGCGTATTATGGTGTGAGACAAAATGTCTAAGTTTGTTTAGTATTGTGATACTATTTTTATCCTTAATATGGTATGCTTGCGCATATTTACTGAAAGAGTCCAGGATTGTGAGGAACATAGTTTGGCTAAACTGAAAAATATCTATGTGAATTGTTTTGAAGGGTTTTTCGCTTAGTAAAGGGCCTTCATAAGGTACTTTATATGGGTTTCTTTCGTATTTATTTTGTAAGCATAATTCACATTGATTTATTAAGTGCGTTATATGATCTCTCATTTTAGGCCAATAATATTCGTTCTTGAGTTTATTGTAGGTTTCATTGATTCCATTGTGAGTTTTTTGGTGATAGTTTGCAACAATTTCTTGCTGTATTTGAGCATCTGTTACGTCTTGGAGGTATTTATAGGAAATGCATAATTTTACATTGTTGTTTAAATGGATTTTAATCAGAGCTTTAAATACATCTTCCAATTCTTTGTCTTTAATGTACAGAGTAGTTAGATTATTAGAATCTAAAAGTTCCTTTATTACCGCGATAAGGTATTCATCGGTATTTTCTTTAGGTATCTGCACAAAAATATGAGTTTTATTGAAAGGTTTAGTCGTAAATTTTTTATGGGTATTTCCATAAGCAAGGATTAATCTCCGAGATGCATAATTAACTGGAAGTTCAGATATTGGTAGCATTTTTCCTTCGGGATCTCGATTCGAATGTAGGGAAGCTCCAGAGGTGTCATCGTCAGGGTTGAAGTCTTCTAAATTGGCAGTATCAATTCCAATATTTGGAACGATTGACTCGTTTTCGACAGCATTAATTTCGATACGGGAAAGAGCGTCGGCGACGACATTTTCTTTTCCTTTTTTGTATTTTATTTCAAAATTGAATTCGTCGAGTTTCAATCTCCATCGGATTAGTCTGGAATTTGGTTCTTTTATCTTAGACAGCCAAACCAGTGGGTTGTGGTCCGTTTCGATTAGAAATCTTTGTCCATATAAATATGGTCGAAAATGTTTGGTGGAATCTAAGATAGCTAAGAGTTCTTTTTCTATGGTGGAATAATTTTTCTCGGCTGAATTGAGGGTCCTCGAATAATACGCTATGGGCTGATCGTTCTGAGATAATACACTTCCTATGGCGTAATTTGAAGCGTCTGTAGTCAGTTTAAATGGTTTGGTAAAATCGGGATAAACTAATACGGGGGAGTTTGATATAATTTCCTTGCATTTGTTAAATGCTTCGATATATTCTTTGTTTTCAGGCTTTATAGTTGTTCCTTTTCTTAAACAGCGAGTTATTGGGAACACTATTTTTGCAAAATTTTTTATAAATCGCCTGTAATATCCAACAAGTCCCAAGAAAGCCTTAATTTCTTTTTGTGATTTTGGTATAGGGTAATTTTTTATTGCAGATATCTTGCTAGGGTTTGGTTTGATACCCTCTGGTGTAATTACATGACCTAAAAAAGCGACGTTTCTCAATAGAAACTCCGATTTGTCGAGTTGTACTTTTAGGTTTACTTCACGTAATTTCTTGAATATTATCCTTATATGGTCTATATGTTCAGAAAGAGACTTCGAAAAGATGACTATGTCATCCATGTAAACGAAACAAAATTTGTATAAATAATCTCGCAATATTTCATCCATCATCCTCTGAAAAGTAGCCGGAGCATTTTTCAAACCAAATGGCATCCTAAGGTACTCAAAATGACCGTTATTTACTGTAAAAGCTGTCTTCTCTATCGATTGGGAGTCCATTTCGATTTGATGAAATCCTTGTGCTAAATCCAAGGTAGTAAAATAGGTGCATTTGCCAAGATTATCTAATATTTCTTCGATTCGTGGTAGTGGATACTTATCTTCCACGGTGTTTTCATTCAAATTTCGATAATCTATAACAAGACGAAATTTCTTTTGCCCTGATGCATCCGTCTTTTTGGGAACAATCCAGACAGGGGCGGAATAAGGTGATATTGATGGTCTTATTATTTTATTATCCAGTAGTTTCTGAATTTGTTTCTGTATTTCTTCTTGCATACTGGGTGGATGTCTGAAGGATTTTGTATAAATTGGTCTATCATTCGTTGTTCTTATTTTATGCTTGGTGTGACTAGTGAATGATAAATCACAATTTTCGTGGTACATTACGTCTTTAAATTGATGGCATAAATTTTTAATTTTTAACTTTTCTAGATCATTTAAATGATCAAGTCGAAGTTGGGAATCTAAGTTAAAGGATTGACTAGTTTTTTGTGGGTTAATTATATCAAATTGACTTTCAGAGATTACATTGAGCCTTTTATTGAATTTAATATTCTCGTTTGGAAATGGGTTATGCATATAGCAATTTCCATTTTTTACATTTATCAATGTATCTGGTACAGTATAGTTGTTAATTTGGAAGGAAGGTAGAAGAGCTAGTCCTTCTTTTAATGTGACGGGGATTTCCAAGATATTAGGGTTCAAATTTTCGGGTTGTATAGATTTATTATAGATAGTTGAAAAGCTAATTAATTTATTTTTTAATTTCAGAGTATTATTTTTATAATCAATTACAGCTTTCATATCCAATAAATCTTTAGTCCCTATCAAAGCGTCGAAGTCACTGTGCCAGTTGACTACGCGGAATTTAATGTTATTGTTAATTCCAATTTCTTTGAGGATTGGTAATATTAAATTCTTGTCTTCTTTAAATTTTTGCTTACAAGCTGTAATTTCAAAAGGTTCTATATAAACATTTTCAGGAAAAAGTGTTGCTATTTTGGGGTTAATTATAGATTCGCTAGCTCCAGAGTCAATTAAAATGGTTAGGTGAGACTTCAGGAGATATATATATACGGTAATTCTATTCGTCTCATAATATTATTTAAGTTGACTGTGGTGAAAAGGCCGTGGGATGAAAATTTTCAGGGTTTTCCACTTCGGTTTCGTATAATGGAGTTTCTGGAGAAGTAAGAGAGTTTGGGTCATGTGAATGATCATAAAATTGACTTTCATCAGAAAAATCAAAATTTTCGGTTGGGTTATCGACTTCTTCGTTTGGAAAATTAGAACACTCAAGATTAGTGAGTTCTTGGAAGGAGTAATTTTTAGCAGGGCCTACATTTTGAAAATGATTATGTCTTTGTATAGGGGTACTTTGATAATTATTTGGGCGATATGTTCTCATAGATTGAGTACCAGTGGTACCAGGATTGATGTGTGTCCGACTGTTAGATATTGACATCGGAGTCGGTCTTGGGAACGTTATATTTCCTCGAGGTGCAAAGACATTTGGTGCTCTGAAAGCAGGAATATTTGTAGGAAATCTACGTTGAGGTATCTGTCTAGGCCTGATATTGATAGGGTTAGTTGGGAAAGTATTAACATTATTCGTATTTGAAGTGGGTTTTGGTAAATTTTGGGCATTAAGTTGATGTCTTAATGTTATTTGTGATTCTATTAAATTGTAATTTGTTATGCAATTGATGGCATCGTTTAATGTATCTAGTTTACTGTTTAGTAGGTATGATTTTAAAACATCAGGGACATTACTCATTAGAGTAACGATTGCAGTCTTTTCTGCTTGAATTCGAAAAGCTCTCCTTACATTTTCATCTGACTGTTCAGTTTGAATTTTCGCAAATATACGTTGTACAAATTGTTTTAGTCTAGTAATGAAATCCATAATGGAATCATTTTTATTTTTATTGAAATAATTTAGCTGATGTAGTAAAACTAGGAAACTAACAGGGTCACCGAATTTTTGCCTGAGAGCGGTTTTTAAATCTTCCCAGTTTTCGATATCTGAACGACAATACACAAGATCATGCGCTTCATCTATTAGTTTCGATTTTATTGTGAAAAACACATATTTCTTTTGAGTTTCAGAAGTATTATAGAAATTAGAATAAAATTCGTCAATAGAGGAAATAAAATATTCCAGATGATCAGAATTTCCATTGAAAGTTGGCAAAAGTTGAGCGAAATCTTTGACATTCATGTTTGACTCGTTTGAGATTGAAAAAGTTTCAAGCAAATTAGTTAAATTATCTACGCTAGTGTCGTTATTTTCAGTTACTAATGAATTACTTGGAATGAGATTTTCTTCAATATTTAAATTCAATGCAGAGCAATTTCTTTTTAAAATGGAAATTAAACGTTTTTGTGCATCAGACATAAAAATGGCAATAATAGTAGTTACTTACAGTAATGTGAACAAGGCGGGTACCATAGAGCTTCACTGTTGTACTGATAACACTATACACTGTTTTGTGTCTGGAACCCAAGTACTGGCTATCGGGATTTTCCTCGTAAGCAGCTTTCCTTGAGCGAGTTTTCACGTACTCGCAACTGTAGCGTTGTAGGGAGTCGTCTTCACAAACCGTTGTTCTTTTGAATAGCGTTTTAACTGGTTAAAATCAGAACTATACGTGAACGCTATCCTGTTCGCAGCGCCAATTAAGATTCAGAAGACTGGAAAACTCTTTTTTAAAAACGTTTATTAACTTTGAATATTACAATTACGTGTTATACTTATTAGAGGTTGAAATAAGAATGATTCTACAAAATATCGTTAAGATGAAAGTAGCCTATTATCAGTTTTCGAATACATTAAGAGGCAAATATCTAATTAACTTTGGACTTTCTAGATCCTATGACTAACCCCTAATCTGTCTTAATGTGCCCTATTGAAATGTAAATACAAATAATAATTAAGATGGAGACATAGTGGATAGACCTAAGTTAACGATAATACTTAATTACTGTCCAGGTCCGTAATTGGTGCAACATGTAGTCCTAAAAGTAATATAGTTTTGTTGGCAGGTGTTAATAGAATTTGGTAATTATTGCTTATACGGTTTTCTGCTATTTTTGAATTATATGGAAATTTTTTTATGTAGTCACATTCTAATATCCTTGGGGATTCCAAATATACTGACGGAGAAGAGAAAATGTTTTCCTATTTTTGTTTAAAGGTTATGTTTGTTTATTTTTTTTAATTTGGGTTAGTTTTGGGTAGTGTTTGTCGTAGCGAGCGGAGGGCCATGCCGCACTGAACCATGCGTGAAGCAAAAATTTAATAGTCATAATACCTTGGTTGAATTATTTTTTTAAACACGATTTCTCTTCTCCGCCAGTATATTTGCAACCCTAAGGGCACTAGAATGTGACTATATAATTTTTTTTCTATATAATCCAAAAATAGCAGAAAACCGTATATGCAATAATTGTTACCGCCAGAAATTTTACGATGCAATATTGCGTCATAATAATTATGATTTCGTTTTATTTGTTTATAGACATTGTTTTGCATTCCTCACATAATACGTATCAAGCACCTGATATTTTGCTTTGTTATCTGCTGCAGAAGGCAGATAACAAAGCTTTTTGACGATTTACCAGTTGACGACTGACAAATAGGTAATTAAAACCTGGTACTCCAAAACCCTCCATTTTCATGGAGAACGAACAAAAAGCTGCACTTCTAGTAACGGTTATGTACAATTTCATAAAAATATTACAGAAAGTTATGTTTTTGCGTCATAATTATAAAGTATCTAGACCATAGATCTCCCAATAAAAGTAAGTCCTTTATATAGTTGAAGTTGATACTCACTTTTGGATATGAGTGGTTTTGAGCCATTCTTTGAGTTACCTAAGTTATGGAAAACAATTTTGTACTTCAGCTTCCTACCTTATGTGATTTGGTCTAAGAATATATAAAAGTAAAACAACCACCTACTGAGTTTAACCCTTAATTTGGCAAACATTTGTGTGGTACATATTTCTTTGCCTCTGTTAGTTTTTATTAATACAATAAATAATCTATTTCTTATACTATAAGATGTCCTTTCAACCACTTTAGTCATTG
>MU190394.1:14948-43392 GCA_016904865.1 Pissodes strobi
CCGGCGGAGGAAAAACGAAACTTCACTGCCGCCTACACAGTCGAGTAATGACGGATTTACTGACGTTTGAAGCAAAAAGATTTTTTTTTCGTTTTTGAACACATTAAATTCCTTACGTTGGACTCCTTCGAACCATACATACATTTACAACCAAAACGCGTTTTATACCGTTTTAAATTATGTCTTAATCTTCCATTTTTTTCAAACTGCAATATCTACATTTAAAATTTTTTCAAATCGCATTTTCTGCATTATTTTTTCAAATTGCAATTTCTACAGTCTAGTTATCGTTATTCCTGCTCCAGGTAAGCAATATTAATATCTTTCCGAATAAAATAGCATATCTTTTTTGTTATTTTATAAATTCCACCCGAATTGGCGAACTGAGTTTTATCCAATAGCGTTAACGTAATAGTTATTTATGCAACAAGTGTGTAAAGTGAATCTTTTTTTATGAATGGGAATATTGTCGCATGAGCCGTAGGCGAATTCGACAATCCCATGAATAAAAAAAGGGTACTTTACACATGAGTAGCATACAAAATTTTTTCTACTATCGAAAAATATATGAAAAAATTAAAATAATATATTACTTTACGCACTAGTGCGTAAAATAAATTATTTTACGCACTAGTGCGTAAAATATATTATTTTACGCACTGTCCTAAACGTCAAAAAATATGTCAGTAAATGTCAAAAAATATGTCAGCTTTACTTTACGCACTAGTGCGTAAAATAACTTACTTTACGCACTGCACATTAAAAAGGCCTATTTTACGAATCTTAGAGAGTGCGTAAAGTGAGTATTTTACGCACGGTAGTAGAAAAAAAATATTTTGCACGGATTAATCGGTGCTGACTACATTTCACAGCCTTTTGTGCTTAAAAAAGGTGTCAGAAAATTATCGAAATGATGACATATCAACACAGTTTATGGATAACAAGAAAAGGAATACCCATGAGCTTTATGGCTGTTGATACATTGCCGCTAGGAAGCAAAGTAAAACCTCTTAAGTTGAAGAACATGGAGACCCTGCTGACACTATGGACGAAGTATGGAAAAATATCGAGAAGTTTGCCTTTCACAAAAACCTTTTAGAAAAAGGTGATGCTGGAAGTAGCAATCAGAATCATGACAGAAAATGAAGCTGATGATGAAGATACTAATTGCGACTGCTTGGAAGATTATTGCGGAGTGAAACTGTAACAGTTCTTGCATTCTTATTAAAAAAAATTAAAATTGAAAAGACATTTTTTCAAAATGCAATTTACACTAAATTTTATTTTCATAATTAAATAAATGTCAGATTTATTTTCAAAATCCAATATCTTTTTCGGTTTCTCTTTCTTTTTTGTTGAACATTTTTTAGCAAATTTTTCGGCTAATATTTGTTTTAGAGTTACTTATTTTCCCTTTCATCCAAAATGTTAAGTTCCAAAAAATTATATTTACTGAGCTCCACTTAAATGTGATTTTCTGAAAAAACGGTTTTTGTCAGAAATTACGTTATGAAAAAAGGCTCCACCTATTGTCGTGAAGTAAACTCGTGTGGTCTAAAAGAGTCGTCCCAAAAGTAGATGTTTTGCAAGAACCCTACCAAGCCGGAAAAGAGCAACAAACTTTACAACTTCTTCCTCAAGTTATTAATCTAAAAGAGCTTTATCACACAGTAAACATTTATAAATTTTATTTCCAGTATGTTGGTTAGTATGATGCTTAAGGCAATCAGGTCTAGAAAATGCTCTATCACAGACATCACATTTGTATAGCTTCCTTGGAGTGCGTAGGTTCCCATGATTCAATTCGCAAACAGCTTTATTACACAATGTACAATTAATTGTATGGCCTTTTGTCAGTGTGCTGATTCATATGATGTATCAATGTCTTAGGATCACGAAAGCTTTTATCACATAGGGCACATTCATAAGGTCGCTTAACAGTGTGCTGACATTTATGGATTTTTAATGCCTCGGGACTAAACGTTTTATTGCATAGTGAACATTTCCCAGTGTGTTCAATACTATGATATTTCAATGAAAGAGGGAGAGAAAATGATTTATCACACAGTGTGCATTTGAAAGGTTTCCCTCCTATGTGTTGATTTCTGTGGTGCTTCAATGAATCAATATCAGAAAACGCTTGATCGCAGAGAGTACATTTGTACGATGCACCTTTAGTGTGTTGATTAATATGGCACAATAATTCGGATTTTTGTTCAAATATTTTATGACAAATATAACATTCTAAAGTTTTTGCAGCAACACTGGTGTCTAGGGAATTAGATAAGGTGGATGGTTTTGTATATTCTTCTTTATCATCACTTCTAGAATTTGTCTCGTGAATTGACCAATCTTCATTATCAATGGTAGTATCAAATAGTTCTTCCTCATTGATAATAAGTGAATCTTCTGGTTTCATATCTCCATAGTCTCTGCATACACTTCTAAAATTAAGCGTACATTATTATACACATTTTGTTGTACTAGCTGTGAAGTACATAATAAATGCACTGAACCAGGTGTTAAATTAATTGTTAATAAAACAACTAAATATTGATATATTCCTTTACTGAAGTTCCATATTTAGATGTAACATTAATAAAAAGTTTTCCAAAATGACATATCGCATATAAACATTTCTTCTAAAATAAAATTAAAATTAAAATTTAAAAAATAGTAATATTTGTCCCAAAAGATTGTTGATTAATTTTAATGCTGCTTGGTTGCCGATAAATATACAATAAGTAATAAAAAAAACATATATTCCAGAATCAGGATTTTTTATAGAATAATGATAAATTAGTACCTAAGGAACCACGTAGAAATTGCTCTAGGTATTTATAACTATAAATGTATAATGCTTTTTACAAAAATCCTAAAAATCATACCTACTTGATTAAAATTCTCATAGATATTCACTAAATTCATTATTTTCAAGGTACTTATCCATGGGGGGCTATATCCCCCATATCCCCCTTGGCCACGCCATCGCTACTTAGGGAGCAAGTATGTAGATTAATTGCCGAGGCTGATAGAAATTCAGCGGAGGCCTCAATGTACTTTGCTGCCGAGCTGAACATACAATTTTATCGTCGATTGTCTATATTTTGCAAATTATTGCAATTCTCACAATCTCTTCATTTTCACAAAAAACAATCAAAGTTGGATAGAAATTGCAGTTGTTAGTTGGGCGGTTCGTTACTATGGAAATCTATATCTATATAAGTGTTTTTTTAAATCAGGCAATTCTTGTGAGGTATTACAAATTATCCAACGAGCTTTACCCTACAATGTACAATCTTTGGGTTTCTCTGCAGCGTGTTGATTTATGTGATATCTCAGTGAATTAGGATGAGTAAAAGCTTTATCACACAGTAAACATGCATAAGGTTTATCTCCAGTATGTTGGTTGGTATGATGCTTAAGAGAATCAGGTCTAGCAAATGTTCTATCACAGAGCGAACATTTGTATAGCTTCCTTTGCGTGTGTAGGTCCCCATGATTCAGATCACAAACAGCTTTATTACACAATGTACAATTGTAAGGTCTTTTGTCAGTGTGCTGATTCATATGATTTATCAATCTCTTAGGATGAAGAAAACTTTTATTACACAGTGCACATTCATAAGGTCGCTTAACAGTGTGCTGACATTTATGGGTTTTTAGTGCCTGAGAACTAAACGTTTTACTACACAGCGAACATTTCTCTATGCTTTCCCCAGTGTGTTCAATATAATGATATCTCAATGATAGAGGGCGAGAAAATGATTTGTCACACAGCGTGCATTTGAAAGGTTTCCCTCCTATGTGTTGATTTCTGTGGTGCTCCAGTGAACCAATATCTGAAAACGCTTGATCGCAGAGAGTACATTTATACGATGCACCCTTAGTGTGTTGATTAATATGGCACAACAATTCGGATTTTTGCTCAAATATTTTATGACAAATATAACATTCTAAAGTTTTTTCAGCAAGACTGGTATCTAGGGAATTAGATAAGGTGGATGTTTTTGTATATTCTTTATTATCACTATTATATTTGGCACTTCTAGAATTTGTCTCGTGAATTGACAAATCTTCATTATCAATGATAATATCAAGTAGTTCTTCCTTTTTGATAATAAGTGCATCAGTCCACTCCTCTGTTTTGTTATTAGTTTTCTCGTAAGATTTTATACATTCATGTGTGCCATCCTTGACATAAATTTCCTCTAGTTTCATAACTTCATTATCTTTGCATACATTTCTAAAATTAAGCGTAGATTAGTATATACATTTTGTTATTTTACCTGTGAAGTACATAATAAATACACTGAACTAAGGGTTAAATTAATTGATTAATAAATAACTAAATATTGATATATTCCTTTACTGAAATTCCATCATATTCAGATATAGCATTAATAAGCAGTTTTCCAAAATGACAACGCATATAAACATTTCTTCTAAAATAAAATATAAATGAAAATTTAAAAAGTAATAAAATATGTCCCAAAAGATTGTTGATTAATCTTAATGCTACCTGGTTGCCCATAAATTGACAATAAGTTCCAGGATTTTTTATAGAATAATAATGGTTTACAGAAATAGAACTTTAATACATTAGAACTGCAAAAGGCTTTGTTACAAAGTGTAAATCACTCAGATTTATGTTGTTTGCTACGGCTACGGTCATCGGCATCCCAAAGAATTAGGACGACAAAAATCTTTATCACACTGTTTACCTGCTTTTTCCTAGAGGACTTACTTTAAGATTTATTAGAAAATTTAAAATGTGAAAGTTATAGGGTTTTTCATGAACCGTCAGGATATTTTATTATAATAAATCAATGAGCATCGCAAAGCTGTTAAAAAAATTAGCTGGTATTTTCTTAAACGCATCAACTTGTATATAGTCTCTTAATCAGATAAACCGTTCGTCTCTGATTCCGAATATACCAAGTTTGATACATCTATCTTTAAAGCTAACTGAGAAATATAACAAAAACCCCTCCATAACATGGATATGTTAGAAAGAGGATGGTATCAAATAATGTGTTGATCAAATGCATTGATCTTGACGCATGAGTAATGAACGGACTATCCGATAAATGAATCATATACAGGGCGATCCATTAAAAAACACAGGTTTTTTAAACAAATTTACGTTGTTCGTTTGATCCGATGTCAAATTGAAACAGTTCAGGAAATAGCGTTTTACCTCCGCCGGCGGAAAAGTGAAAAGTAAAGCTCCGGCGGAGGAAAAACGAAACTTCACAGCCGCCTACACAGTCGAGTAATGACGGATTTACTGACGTTTGAAGAAAATAATTATTTTTTTTAAGATTGGGTCTCCGATTGCGTTTTAATTCCGTATTGATAAGCAGTTATTGAGTAAGTTCGATTAAATAATAACCAATTTGTTCCTAAATTAGTGATTTTTAGAAATGCAGTCACAAATTGAGTGATAAATACAAATTGTAGTTTAATAAATCTTGAGTTGTTGACGCTTATTTTGTTGTCTGTTTGTATTGTAACTTCACGGCCGCCTACACAGTCGAGTAATGACGGATTTACTGACGTTTGAAGAAAATAGTTATTTGTTTTACTAGGCAGCAAAGTAGTAGAATGACTGCCGCGTCTGATAGTTCATAGCTGAGCGTAGCGTGGCTAGGAATTCAGCTAACGCAGTCAATCTACTTTGCTGCCGAGTTGAACATATATTTTTTTCTCCGATTGTTTATAATGATATATGTATATTGTACATTTGCAAATTATTACAATTTCCACATTCTTTTTACTTTTCCTGTAGTGATAAATCGAAACAAAATTTGATAGAAATCGCAATTGTTGGAACGGTTGGATGCTATGGAAATGTATATGTCCATAATAATTATAGTTTAACAACTTATGTCAAACGTTTTATTCCCATGGAGACTAATCATTTTGCTGCCTAGGCAGGAAAGTACTTACTTTGCTGCCAAGGCAGGGAAAGTAATACTTTGCTGATTGATTTATGTCTGCAAAATTAATATTTGCTGTCAATCGGAGAAAAAATACTTTAATTTTGGTATTTTAAAATGAATCGGTTCAAATGACAAAAACACATTAAAACTAACTGAAACTAACCGAAAGTTGATTGAACGACTAACCAAAAGTACCCAAATGCATCGATAAGGGTTAAATTGTATCGGGACAGATTTTAAAAAATAAAAGTAAATTAAAACTAATTCAAACCGAACATTGGCGACTAACCATATCTAACCAAAAACATTAACATTGTTTATAACGTATCAGATCCGGGTCAAATTACTAAAATAAAATGGAACTAACTGAAACTAACCGAGAGTTGATTAATGGCCTAACCAAAAGTAATCAAAAGCACTAAAAAGGGCTAAAACGAATCGGAACATATTAAAAATATTAAAGTAAGTTAGAACTAACCAAAACGAATCGAATTTTGGCGACTAACCAAAACTAACCAAAAACATTAAATTTGATTATAACGTATCGAATATTAATTAATTAAACTAACGAATCGGTTCAAATGACTAAAATAATTTAAAACTAACTGATATTAACCGAAAGTTGATTGAACGACTAACCAAAATTCATCAAAAGCCCCAAAAAGGGCTAGAGCATATCGGAACAGTTAAGAAAATTAAAGAAACCAAAAGTGACAAGAAGCACCAAACGGGGCTAAAACATATCGGAACAGATTAAAAATATTAAAGTATGTTAAAACTAACCCAAATTAACCGAATTTTGGCGAGTGACCCAAACTAACCAAAAACATTAGAATTGGTTATAACGCATCCGAACCGGTTCAAATGACTAAAATAAAATAAAACTAACCGACGTTAATCGAAATTTGATTGGACTAATCAAAAGTAACCAAAATCACCAAAAATGGCTAAAACGTATCGGAAATATTAAAGTAAGTTAAAAATAACCCGAATTAATCGAATTTTTGGCGACTAACCAAAATTAACCAAAAACATTAAAAATGGTTATAATGTATCGAAACCGGTTCAAAGGACTAAAATAAATTAAAACTAACTAAAACTAAACGAAAGTTGATTGAATGACTAGCCAAAACTAACCAAAAGCACCAAAACGGCCTATAATGTATCGGAATAGATTACACAAATTAAAGTAAGTTAAAACTAACCAAAACAAACCCAATTTTGACGACTAGTTTTGGACTAACTAAACTAACTAAATCTGTTAAAATTGATTATAACGTATAGGAACCGGTTCAAATGACTAAAATAAGTTGAGACTAAGTGAAATGAACAGAGAGTTTATTAGACGACTAACCAAAATTAGCCAAATCTAATAAAATTGATTATAACTTATCGAAACCGACTCAAATGACTAAAAGAATTTGAGACTAAGTACGACTTACCGAAAGTTAATTGACGACTAACCAAAACTAACCAAATCCGTTAAAATTGATTATAACGTATCGGAACTAAAATAAGTTAAGACTATGGAAAACTAACCAAAAGTTGATTGGACGACTAACCAGAACTAACCAAATCTATGAAAACTGATTAAAACGTATCGGACTGGCTCAAATAAGTTGACTAAGTGGAACTAACCGAAAGTTGATTAGACGACTAACCAACACTAACCAAATCTATTAAAATTGATTTTAGCGTATCGGAACCGACTCAAATGACTAAAATAAGTTGAGACTAAGTGAAACTAACCGAAATTTGACTCGAAGACTAACCAAAAATAACCTAATCCATTAAAATTGACTTTAACGTATCGTAACCGGTTCAAATAACTAAAATAAGTTGATACTAAGTGAAATGAACTGAAAGTTGATTAGACAACTAATCAAAGCTAACCAAATATATTAAAATTGACTATAACGTATCGGAACCGACTCGAATGACTAAAATAATTTAAGACTAAGCGAAACTAGCCAAAAGTTAATTGAACGACTAACCAAAATTAAAGAAATCCATTAACATTGATTATAATGTATCGGAACCGGTTCAAACGACTAAAATAAGTTAACACTAAGGGAAACTAACCGAAAGTCGATTGGACGACTAACCAGAACTAACCAAATCTATGAAAATTGATTATAACGTATCGAAACTGGCTCAAATAAATAAAATAAGTTGAGACTAAGTGAAACTAGCTGAAAGTTGATTAGACGACTAACCAAACTAACTAAATCTATTAAAATTGATTATAACATATCGGAGCCGACTCAAATGACTAAAATAACTTGAGACTAAGTGAAACTAACCGAAAGTTGATTCGACGACTAACTAAAAATAATCTAATCTATTAGAATCGCAACCGGTTCAAATGACTAAAATAAGCTGGTACTAAGTGAAATAAACCGAAAGTTGATTAGACGGCTAACCAAAACTGACCAAATCTATTAAAATCGATAATAACGGATCGGAACCGACTCAAATGACTAAAATAATTTGGGACTAAGTGAAACTAACCGAAAGTGGATTGAACGAATAACCCAAACTAACAAAATTCATTAAAATTAATTGGTATATTTAGATAAACTAAACTTATGTAATCTGCTAAAAGTCATTTGTTATAATAGATTATGTTAAGGGTGGGTGAGGGTGACATTTAGTTTCTCCCGACAGACTAGTCGTGTTTCATATCGTTAGATCTAGGAATGTGAGACGGATCGAATGCAAATGATCTTTTGCTTTTTATAACCACACTTATATCGTTATAAATTGTAAAAAAGAACGAAACTGGAAGTAATATGCATTTATTTGGTATATTTTGGTAAACTAAACTTATGTAATCTAACCTAATCTCACCCAAACTTCTATCAACTATTATACTTCCACACAATATTATGAGTTTTCTCAGATATCAAATTTAATAAGTATTGCATTCTGCTTCGGTATTTTCAATGTCTCCCCCGGTTACATCTTTGTGAAGGACTGTGAATTTTTTTTTTAAATACGAGGAAAGTCATAACTATGGCCCTGTTCAGTCCTCGTTGAATGATCTTATACAACTGTATGGTTTCGCACCAAGGTGTTGATTTATACAGAGTGGTTATCCATATTTTGACCCATTTTGATCTTAAATAACTCTTAAACGAAAAAGGCTATGGAGTTACGATGTTCATTGAATGATTTAGGTTTTTTTTTTAAGTATATGTCAAAAGTACCGAAGACAAAATAGCCAAACTTTAGGTATAGGACAACTTTGTTATTTTAAATGCAACACTCCCTATATTATCTCAAAATCTTAAGGATTTTTCCTTCCCCTTTTAAAAAATATATTACAAGTTATAGTTATTTATTTAAATAGTGGATTTATTGAGTTCCAAAAAACACTGCATATCGATAAAAAGTTCGCGGTTTAAGTTTGTTTTTGAGAAGTCAGCTATGGAAACAAATTCATATTATCCTATAAATATGAGTGTCAATCATTTTAGAAGTGTTTACATGGACTTTTATGGATTTCATTGCGAAGCTTCGCGCATTCTCAGTTTTTGACACATGTTTAGCAAAAGACTTTCAATTTTCGGTAAATTGCTTTCAGCAGGCCTGGTGGAGCAGTGGTGGTATGACAGCCCGGGTTGGATTCCCGTCAGTCGTGGGAGATATTTTTTTATTTATTTTTAAGGTTTGTTTGATTATTTTTTTAAATTTGGGTTAGTTTTGGTTAGGTTTGTTTGGTTGCGCCCCGGAGCGAGCGAAACGCAAGGAGGGCCATGGGTGACGTGAAATAATAGTCAACGTTTCATAGGAATCATATATAACATGCGCAAGTTTAGTAATGAAATTCATAAAAGTCCACGTAAGCTCTTTTTTATTACGCATGCATCATAATCAACGATTATCGCACGCTGCAGCGTGCTTAAAATCATGTTTATGATGCGCCTACTTTTTTAAAGGTTGCTATAAAAACATTTGATCATGTCAAATGTGACAGGTTAATATATTCGTCAATATATCCCTTAAGTTTAATATTTAAAACATTTTTGAGATTATGATGCATTCGTAATAAAAAATAGCGTATGATACACGTGTATAAGAGCCCTTTAAAGCCCTTGCGACTTACAAAACACTCCGCTGCGCGTCGTGTTTTGAAATATGTCGCGCGTGCTTTAAAGGCCCTCTTATACACTTATATTATAATATACTATTATCACTTTTTACACACTCGTTCGAATTAGAAATGTAAAATCTTTTTTTTTTTGAGTGACAAGGGGAAGTGTGTGATAATGTTTGCAGAATCCCAGTCAATAATAAAAACTCAAAACTAAAAACTCAGATTTAGGAATGTTAAAACTCCACCCAAAGAAAACGCAATTAAAACCTGGTACAGAAAATTTTCAAACACAGGATCTTTAGGTAGGAAGCGAACAGTAAACGATGAAAATTTATTAAACAAGACAGTGCAAGTTATGGATGTAACCGAAGAACATCCTAGCCTATCAGCTGGTTTTACAGACATTCCTCGTTGCACAGTGCAAAACATCATGACAAAAGTTCTAAAACTAAAGTCATACAAGATACACATTTTACAAGAAATTAAAGAAACGGATGTTCCAAAAAGAGCACAATTATGCCAGAGCTTACAGAAATTAATAAGAACAAACCGACATTTTTTCAAAAGACTAATAATGTCTGGCGAGGCCACTTTCCGTATAAACGGAAAGGTTAATAAACATAATAGCATATTATGGGCAGAAGAGAATCCCAGACAATTTCGTGAACACGTCCGAGATTTGACAACCGTTACAGTTTGGTGTGGTATGTCCAAGGAAAAAAATTATGTGCCATTATTTTTTGTAAATCCAGTTGTAAATTCCCTTAAATATATGCTCGATTTTTTTTATTATCAATTACAGCAGAAAAATATATTGAATTCAATGTACTTTCAACAAGATGGAGCTGCACCCCACTATGCATTAATTACCAGAAATTGACTAAACAACGTCTTTGAAAACAGGTGGATTGGAAGAGGGGGGTATGTAAAAGAACAATGATATAATACACTACCACACACGTTAGAGCAGTTAAAAGCAAATATCCGCAACGTGATAGAAATCATTCCAGAAGAATATTTAGTCCATAGTTTTAATAGGTTTGTTTGTTGTTTTTTCGACTGACCCCTATCCCTTGAGTTCAATGTAATATATGTATTGAATGCAGTGGAATTTATTCGCGGAAACACATGCAAGCTGCTGTATATCCGCTATAATACAGCTTTTGTTAAATATATCCTGGTTTTTAGTTAGATAAAGCAAAATATATCGTAAAAATGCATCCAAAGTACGGGCACGTATTACAAGTTAGTAAAAGGAGAGCACGCATTAGGCGGTCGCGTTCCCATCGCGAGCCGTGCTAGTCTCGATCGCGGTCAGTGAAGTACTTTCCCATGTCCCAGATAAACCCACACCAGATGCAAAAGGTCGGCAAATTCCTCGCTAGCCAACTTTAACCTTGACGTGGCGGTTATACGCGGCCTGCACCAAATAATCTGGATATGATTATGGAATTGTTCTTCAAAATTAAAATAGTTGGTCTGCACCAATTAAATGAAAACGTGTTTTGTTGGTGGACTGGTTCAGGAAAAATAAAAATTTGCAATAGCCATTCACATTCTTTTTTCCCAACAGGCGGTCATGGAAATCTTGTGTTATTATGGCTGCACTGACTTTTTTACAGAAATTCCCCTAATACGCTTTAATGTATGTCAATTTAAGGTTGTTTTAACATTGAAAATGTTTCTGTTATCCTAATATAGGGCCTCAAATCGTGAAAAAATGCATGCAACATTTGCCACATGACGTCATACGCGTGAGAGATCGTTTTAGTTTGTTTATTTAAACTTAAATTTGATCATAAGGTATCGGAATCGGTTCAAATGACTAAAATAAATTGGAACTAACTGTAACTAACCGAAAGTTGTTTGAACGACTAACCAAAACTAGCCAAAAGTAACCATATAAGCACCAAAACGAGCTAAAACGTATCGGAACAGGTTACAACCATTAAAATAAGTTAAAACTAACCAAAACGAGCCAAATTTCAAGGACTAACCAAAACTAACCAAAAACATTAAATTTGAAAGTTGATTGAATAACTAACCAAAACTAACCCAAAGCAAATAAAAACACCAAAACGGGCTAAAATGTATCGGAACAGATTCCAAATATTAAAGTAAGTTAAAACTAACCCAAATTAACCGAATATTGACGACTAACCTAAACTAACCAAAAACATTAAAATTGTTTATAACGTATCGGAACTGGTGCAAATGACTAAAATAAATAAAAACTAACTGAAATCAACCGAAAATTGGTTGAACGACTAACCAAAAGTATCCAAAAGCACCAAAAGGGCTAAAACGTATCGGCACAGATTAAAAATATTAAAGTAAGTTGAAACTAACTCAAATTAACCGGAATTTGGCGACTAACTTAAATTGACCAAAAACATTAAAACTGGTTATAACGTATCGGAACCGGTTCAAATGACTGAAATAAATTGGAACTAACTGAAAGTAATCCAAAGTTGATTGAATGACTAACCAAAACTAACCAAAAACATTAAAATTGGTAATAACGTATAGGAGCCGGTTCAAATGACTAAAATAAATTAAAACTCACTGAAATTAACCGAGAGTTGGTTCAACAACTAACCAAAACTAACCAAAAGCACCAAAAAAGGCTAAAACATATCAAAACAGATTAAAAACATTAAAGTAAGTTGAAACTAACTTAAATTAGCCGAATTTTGGTGACTAACTAAAATTAACCAAAAACATTCAAATTGGTTATAACGTATCGGAACCGGTTCAAATGACTAAAATAAATTAAAACTAACCGAAAGCTGATTGAGTGACTAACCAAAACTAATCAGAAATAACCAAAACGGGCTAAAACGTGTCGGAATCGGTTACAAAAATTAAAGTAAGTTTAAACTAACCAACACGAGCCAAATTTTGACCAATAACCAAAAGTAACCAAAAACATTAAATTTGATTATAACGTATCGGAGTTGGTTCAAATGATTTAAATAAATTGATGCTAACTGAAACCAACCGAAAGTTGCTTAAACGACTAACCAAAACTAACCAAAAGTACCAAAACGGGCCAAAGCGAATCGAAACAGGTTCAAAATATTACAGCAACGTTATAGCTAATTATATATTAATAGATTTTCCTATCTACAAGTAGAGGATAATTTTTTAGGTCTTCATATCCGCACTTTTTTTTAATTATGATAGTGTTTAATATTAATGTTAAAATGCATTTCTTTAATTAAATATATTATAATCACTCGTGTTTGTATTTTTACTTTTAGTTAAAAACTGTTTTAAAAACTGTTTGAATTACAACACAAATCACATTTTTGCGTTTTTATTCATCATTTTCAATGTCCCCCCGGTTGCATCTTTCCGAAGGACTGTAAATTTTATGTCAAGCAAAGTTTTCGATGTGAATAATATCTTTTTTTAAGGCATTTCTATATACGGTTTGAATTTGTTTAAAGATTTTTTAGATTTTCTTGAAAGAGTAGAGAGCGGGGACGTTTAAATTGGCCGCAAAGTCAAGGACAAGGACATTTCTGTGTCAGTGTCAAAATATATTTTTGACACTTTCGTAAGCAATTTTGCCAACCTATTTTAAGGGCCGCACGGGGTTCAGACAACGGCTCATATATGATTTTGTTTTTTAAGAAAACAGAATTCACATAAAAAAACACATTTAGAATAAAAAAGATAATTTTAATTACTGATATAGCTACATTTTAATATTATACAGGATGTTTCCGTACGGGTGGCCACCGGTTCTCGGAAACTGTTTATTTATTCAAGAAATTTTGAAAACAATGTTACTACTAAAAAATCATAGTGGGCCTTAATTTTTCTTTTTTTAATCTGCAATTTTAATACGAAGTACAATTTTTGAATATCTATATTTTAAAACAAATTCTGTCAAAATCGGTTAATTTGGGTTAGTTACCTTTTTTAATACCTTTAATGGCTGGTGTTTATGGTTATTTTTGATTCGTTTTGGTGAGTCATTCAATGAGCTTTCGGTTAGTTTTAGTTAGTTTTAATTTATTTCAGTCATTTGAGTCATTGAATCGATACGTTATAACCAATTTTAATGCTTTGGTTAATTTTAATTAGTCGCCAAAAATTCGGTTAATTAAAGTTAGTTTCAACTTACCTTAATATTTTTAATATGTTCAGATATGTTTTAGCCCTTTGTGGTGTTTTTGGTTAGTCTTGGTTTGTCGGTCAACCAAGTGTCAGTTAATAATTTCAGTTAGTTTTAATTCATTTTAATCATTTTAACTAGTTCCGATACGTTATAAACAATTTTAGTGTTTTTAGTTATTTTTGGTTAAGCTCCAAAATTCGATTAATTTGGGTTAGTTTTAACTTACTTCAATATTTTTAATGAATTTCGATACGTTTTAGCCATCTTTGATGCCTTTAGCTAAGTTACTACGGGTTAGTTTTGGTCAGTCGTTGAATCAACTTTAGGTAAAATTCAGTTGGTTTCGCTCTATTTTAGTCATTTGGTTCCGAGACGTTATAAGCATTTTTAATGTTTTTGGTTAGTTTTGGTTAGTCACCAAAGTTCGGTTAATTTGGGTTAGTTTTAACTTACTTCAATATTTTAAATCTATTTCGATGCATTTTAGCCCGTTTTGGTGCTTTTGGCTACTGTTAGTTGTCGTTCAGTCAACTTTCGGTAAAGTTCAGTTAGTTTTAATATATTTTAGTCATTTGAACCGGTTCCGGTATGATATAAGCAATTTTAATGTTTTTGGTCAGTTTTGGTTAGTCAACAAAATTCGGTTAACTTAGGTTAGTGTTAACTTACCTTACCATTTGTAATCTGTTCTGATAAATTTTAGCCCGTTTTGGTGCTTTTAGTTACCTTTGGTTAGTTTTGGTTAGTCATTCAATCAACTTTCGGTTACCTTAAGTTAGTTCAAAATTATTTTAGTCACTTGAACCCGTTCCGATACGTTATAATCAAATTTATTGCTTGTGGTTTGTTTTCGGTAGGGGCCAGAATTCGGTTCGTTTTGGATAATTTTAACTTACTTTAATTTTTGTAACCTGTTCCGGTAGGTTTTAGCCCGTTTTGGCGCTTATAGTTAGTTTTGGTTAGTGGTCCTATCAACTTTCCGTTAGTTTCAGTTCAAATTTATTTCAGTTATTTGAACGGGTTCCGATACGTTATAATCAAATTTAATGTTTTCGGTTAGTATTGGTTAGTCGCCAAAATCCGATTCGTTTTGATTAGTTTTACCTTACCTTAATTTTTATAACCTGTTCCGACACGTTTTAGCCCGTTTTGATGCTTTTGGTTAGTTTTGGTTAGTCGTTCAATAAACTTTCGGTTAGTTTCAGTTATTTCCAATTGATTTTAATCATTTGAACCGATTCCGATACGTTATAATCAAATCTAGGTTTAAATAAACAAACTAACACGATTTCTCACGCGTATCACGTCATGAATCTGGCAAATGTAGTTTGCACTTTTTCACGATTTGAGGCCTTCTAGGAGAACAGAAACATTTTCAATGTTAAAATGCATTTTTAGATTGTCAGACATGCAGAATTGATTGGTTAAAACAAAAGTTCCGATATCATAATAATTAAAATTTTTCCCATATGTGGCCAATATTCTGGCGGACATTGTATAACATTAGTTGGATTTAATAAAAATAACTAAAACATTGTATCTGCCACTTTTCAGATTTAATTGTATTTCGTGTTTATTCGATTTTAGAATATGCAATAATTTTGGAAATAAGTGTGCAGGAGTGTGCATTAAACAACATTTATACATACCTTTCAGGATCGCGAGGTAATTTAAATAATGATTTTTCGCCACCGCTTCTAGTAGAACAATTCAAATAAAGGCACTTATAACCAGGCATTTTTAACAAAAATATAATAAAGATTAATTATTTTTTCTTCAAACGTCAGTAAATCCGTTATTACTCGACTGTGTAGGCGGCCGTGAAGTTTCGCTTTTCCTCCGCCGGAGCTTTACTTTTCACTTTTCCGCCGGCGGAGGTAAAAGTGTTGTCATAGCAGCATAGATACAATTCAAACAGGCAACAAAATAAGCGTCACAACTCAAGATTTATTAAACTACAATTTGTATTTATCACTCAATTTGTGACTGCATTTCTAAAAATCACTAATTTAGGAACAAATTGGTTATTATTTAATCGAACTTACTCAATAACTGCTTATCAATATGGAATTAAAACGCAATCGGAGACGCAATCTTAAAAAAATACTTATTGCTGACAGTGTCCACTAAGAGCTTTATGTTACATTACTATAGCAACAACCTGTGCCTATTCACCGACATTGGTCTAAGCCGCCTTGCGAACCCACTTATCTTTAATAATAATTAGATATTATTACTATAAAAAAGAGATGAGGACTAAAACACAAGACTCGCGTGGCTCGCGTTTAGAATCACACTAGGGCTTGCCCTGACTATTTCTTGGGATGGCTGGCCATCTCAAGGAGGCAGAGCTATAAACGAATTCTTGTTTCATGCGTTAGGTGGGAGGTTTCGCATCTGGTGTGGGTTTATCTGGGCCCATGTTTTATAAATACATTCATTTGCACATGCTGTTCGCGGGTTGTGCTCGTTCGCAGCGCGTTCTCCAACGATCACTTTCTCGAGAGATTGCGATGAGACAGCGAACAGCTCGAGACCGCCTAGTGCGAATGTTTTTGACGATCGCGTTCCATTCTATTTCTATAATTTCTTTAACATCGAGGTAAACAGGCAACATTAGTGACTAGACTGAAACCCGCTGCCTGTGATTTTTCCTAAACCGTTTTACCGTTTATTTGTAACTGCTGTGTAATTGGCAGTGTGTTTATTTCAGCAGTACTGGAATATAAATATGAAGGATGAAAAGCTATTTTATTAGTAGAAAAATATGCCGAGTTATATGATCCTGCTGATAAAAACTATACAAACCAGCAAAGCAAATACAATTGCTGGTTGGAAATAAGCAATGAAATTGCGCACTTCTTCTTCTTCAAATAGAAGAGCTAACAAAAAGATATCTTCTATGGAGCTCATGCAGGCATGCGTAACAAATGCGACTAATTTTCGATGACCTCATCCCCGAACGGATCGCGAAGTGAGAAGAGCGCGATCGCCTAGTGCGAATGATTTTGTAAAGACCGCGATCAGGTCAACCCAGAATGGAGCGCGATGCGACGAGACCGCGACCGCCTAAAGCAGGGCGCCAGTGTTGCCAACAGTTTTGAAACAAAATTCCCAACCAGAAAGTAAAAAATTCCTAAATTTCCCAACTGGTTGTGCCATCTATTGTCCATTTTGAAAGTTAGATCTAGACGTGCGCCCACGATATCGTGCGTTCGCCATTTTGTCACAAATCTTGGAGGAGCATAAGAATTATAGCTGTTACATTACGCATCACACATTGAAGATAATATGGGAAAAAGCAGGAAATATTTTAAATTTGATTCAACAAAGACGCTTGATATAAATGATACTAATGCTAAATATGATAAAGAACAGAAAATAAGAAATATTTTGAAATAAAACAAAATAACGGACCTTATGGATTATAATTAAAATCGTTTTTGGATGATTAAATAACCTAAACATATCAACAAGAGTGAAGAAAATTAATATATCTACTACGAATCTATGGTAATAGTTTCAAAACTATCAATTGAAAGAATACATTCTATATTTATGTAACTTCATATGATCATTGCTTATACAATAATTCACGCAATCTGTTTTTTTAGCAGAAAGGGCGCTTCTTATAATGCACACTGCATTCAAGGCTTCATGGCCAATTTTGTTTCTTTTTTTTATTTTTTATATCAGATACCATTGAGAAAATTCTCACTGACTCAGCATTCGAGTGAGGAAGGGATAGCATTAATTTGGCTAATTTTGCTACAATTGGAAACTAAAGATTGTCTTCAAAACTTTTTAAATTGGAAATTTCAAACCACATTTGATCTATTTTAAGAGTTTTGAAGACCGCTTTCTGAGATGGAGCCAAAGAGACTGCCAAACTTCTCCATTCATGTTCTAAAGAAGGTAGGTCTATTGAAAAATTGGAAAATCTTTGACCTGGTGAATTTATGTTGCTGAATGGTGAATTTATGTTGCTTAATAGCTCATGTCTTGAGTCCATTTCCAAAGCAATTTCAGGCTTTAAAAATTGCAAAAGTTCACTTACGTCATTCTCAAAAAATCTCTTCTGAATTTCTTCTGCTGCAGTCAGGTAGAGCCTCAAGCAATTATTTTTGAAATCATAGTTATCTTTAGGTAATATAGATGTTTGAAGTACCTGTTGACATTGTCTACCAACATAGACTTTTTCATTAGCAACTAAATAATGTGGGTTAAGTTGATCCAGTTTAATGAAGTCCCGGGACTCGTGGGTAAACACCTCAGGTTTTAAAAAAATTTGACAAATTTGCTTCAGAAGCTGTGTAGATTTTTGATGTAAATCTTGAACTAATATAATTCTGCCCTGGAAAATAGCATTAAATTGATTGAAATATAATAAAGCATACTTTAGAAACAAGAAGTATGCTTTCACAATTGGATTTTCTAAGCTTTGTAGAATGGATTCTGCTTGTTTCAGTCCATCTTCAACTAGAGCCAGGCTAAAAAGAGAGAAAAAAGTTATTTTAATTATTCCAACAAATTATCCTTTGTAAAAAAATACAAAGCTGAGACATGAGCTCTCTTAGCTCATCTGATCTCCAATTTCAATAAATCCTGTATCTGATGACAGAAAATAGAAGAAAAAATAGACTATGCTAACCTGAAATATTGTATTAGTGCATCCCAATTATTCAATATTCTCTCAATGCATTGGTGCATTGAGAGCCACCTGGTGATTGCAAGTTTCAATATTTTCTGTTTTTCATTATTGAAAAATTCCTGCATTTCCATCAAAATAGAACACCTATTAGAACTTCCTGATACACAAGACTAGATAGCTCTGGTGAGATCCTCTGCAGTTCTGGGTAAATTGGAGCATGCTTTACTTGCTACTATGGCAGCACTATGACATATACATCTCATGAGAACCACATGGGGAATGTCAGCCTTTAGGTGTGAGAAAAAGCTGTTGTGCCCCTGTAATGAAAACAAAATGTACAAATAATTATCATTTAAGACGAATTATTAATTTAATTACTCACCTAATCATAACATTTGCTCCAATCAACATACTTTTCCTATCGTCGCGCCACGCAGAAAATCAATAATCGAGATCTCATCTGAATTCACGCACAATACAAGCCTGTTGCATGCCTCGTTTTACGGTTAATTCTCGTCAACACCATCTCTATCTCTTTCTCCTTACAGGCAGTATCTTATTGAAAAGAGACATACATATATACCGAACTGATATTTTATTTATAAAGGCAGCAGTAACTCATTGAGCGCAGACGCAAGATAAGAACTCCCAGCTCTCCTATTGGTTGAAGCGCTTGGCTTCAAAACACGTGTAGAGTTGTTTAACTGATTCGGTATAATCTGTGGTGTGCGTGCCGCGCCACAGCCGACTTCAAGGGTCCTTTTAAGTGGGCTATGGCCGCGCCTAGCCGGGCGCTACCGCTTCGATGAGCGCTTGCTCAATTGTTTACGTACATATTATTGAAATCTACCGGCCGTGCCGATTCGGTGGGCGCCCTGCTTTATGCGTTCTCTCCTTGCGTTCGGTGCCTCGAGCAACAAACTCCATTCGCAGGAATAAATGGATCACTTTAGTCCCTACATATATAATATACTAATTATGGATGCTAGCTATATAATGCTACCATATGGTATGACAAAATGACAGACTGTATACGCACAGCTAATATATAGATTCTGGATTCTGGAATGGAATTTAATTTTTACTTGATAGAGCTAACAGCTGTCAACATTAAGGATTTTTTGTCTCACTGCTTAAGTATAAAGCACACTTTACACTGTTTGAAACAAAATCAAGATAAACAGCAAAATTCGAAAAAAAAACTATATGAGCTACTAAAACCATAAGATTAATGAAATAGCATATATATTAGAATATTACGGATCTAACATGTGAAAATAATGGTCAGGACAAGAAACGTCGTATCAAAACACTGTGGTGCTTCCAGGACTCTGGTAAATGACATAAATGGTTAGCAGAAAATAAGGTAAAATCCAGAATTTTGTCAGAAAATTCTTGAAGAAGATCGATCGAAACAGACAGGTTTTTTTACAACCGCATATCTTGTCGTACTAGTACCAGAAAATGACACTTTCGGAACTAAAACAGGTGCGGGAATTTGTTTTCTTTAATATTCTGAAATATCTTTTCTGAACTCACTTTACCAACATTTCAAAAACACTTGATAATGTTGCTCTTTCTACTTAAAAATGTCTTAAGCTGAACTTTAACACAAGGTTGGGTATGATTAAAAAAATAATTTCACATATCCAATAAACCTTGGAGATAATTGCGTGAATTAAAAATTTAATATAATAGAAATAACTCATGAATCAGCCAATAGATTTGAACAAAGTTGTGGTAGTAGTGATATTATCGCTAAAATGTTAGTATCCTAGATAGCTTAGATTTTTAAAATTAAGCTAGAAAGTTTTTTATTTATTAAATTGAGCGAGTTAACTGTTACTTAATGAAAATCCATTATTATGTAATCTATGTATTATCAAAAAAAAAATGTGTTTGATTTTCACAGTTTTGTTATATTAAATCTCCATAACAATTGTTTCGGTACACAGTACCTTCTTCAGATAATGGGTAATCTAAACTAAATATTACAATGCTAGAAAACTACCTGCTTACAACCGTAAATACACGACTCTATGCATCTAAGGATTTAAGAGGGGAGAATAATTGTTTAGGTCAGTTTGATCATTCAATAGTAAATCGGTCTTTTAAAGTTTAATAATTTTTATTGTTTCGAATAAATTCAGTTCTTACTTTTATTATGATTGTGTAAAATATCAAAGTTTTCGTTAAAAGAATGTCTAGTTTCTATTAAATGATTACTGTAACAATTAGAATCGGTCTTAGGAATGATTTTTTATGTTCTAGAATTCGTTTTTTAAAATTTCTACCTGTCCGTCCTATATATACTTTTCGACAAGATCAATTAGAGAGCCTAGAGTAGACTTAAAAGCTATATTCCGATTTAACTCCCTAAGTTTTTAGCAATTATTTCACTAGGTTTACCACAATAAGTTAACAGGTTATAATTTGACCCCGTTATGCATCACTTGACCAACCGCCAAATCAATCGTTTTGAGAAAACTGGCTTTAACTTTCTTGCTTCTTTAAAAATCAAATATTGATCCATTTGAACTTTTTTTTTCGCATGAAAGTTTAGTATACTGAATAAAATTTGAGTTTAAACAACTATTGCAAAATAACGCATTTTGATATATTTTATGGATAAAAAAGGCGCTTGGTCATTCATCGTTTTTCGCGGTTGCCTGTTTTTGCCCTATCAACCAAATTCGGCGGTTGGTCATCTTTTGCTAAACTACTAAGTGGCAATATTGGTACGAAGTAATAATAATTTATTTTTAAGTCTTAATATATTTTAAAATATGTTTATTTTTAATTTTGAAGAAGAGGGTACGTGACAAACAAATTCTGTATGTGCAAAAGTAAGAAATTTATTTAAACCGAAATTAACATTGAATAGCAGACTTAAGTAGGTACTAAAACATTTTTTTCAGTCTTCCATGTCTTCTTCTCATAGTCAAAATCTAATTCAGCAATATATCCATCTACAGTAACATCTTCATCAATATTTGGATCACCAATCAGATTTTTATAGAACTTTTTCTCATCTTACGGTATTAAATTGAGGAGAAATTTCAAATCTTAAAGCTTTTTTTCAGCGATTGGCTTACCTGTTGGCCAAAGGTTTTTTGGAAGTTCACTGAATTTTTTTTCCCTTCTGAAGGCCTGCCTCTTTTCTTCTCTACATTGGCTTCCTGCGCTTCATCACCAAAGATATTTTTTACAACAATGTTAAAAGGTTTTTCTTTTAGGATTTCAATTTCTTTGAGCTTAAGCCAATTTATTTTATTATCTTGAACATCTTTTTTTCTGTTCACAATCGTTTTTTCCTAAACTGGCGGTGCTGAAGAATTGCTCTTTTTGCATTCGGTGTACAATCAGTGAATTTTTACGTCTACAAATTGTCATCACATTGATGTAATCCTCTAGCGAGTAAAGTCTCTGCTGTAGTTTCAGAGCACATTCAATGTCCCCAAAATCTTTGTCATTAGGGAGGTAGCTATGGCCAGATGTTAAAAACCTTATACTGATGCTTGTCAATGTAGGGTGAGCATCCATTATTGCTTTCAACATAAGGACGATCTTAATATTCCTGATTTGTCCCCCACAGAAGACAGACCAAAGAATCAAAGTGTTGCAAGAACTCATATCTGATCGTACAGCTCGCGGGGCGCAATTCGAATTATTGTAAATTATTGTCTCTGTATGTGACCTTTTATGATAAATAGAGAATTACATGTTTGTATTTATTTCTGTTAGAGTTAAATCTAGAAAGCTCATAGAATTATTATTCTTTAATTCAAATGTAAATTCTATGGAGGGATGTAATGAATTTATATAATTTAGAACTGTGTAATGGTCTATCCGTACCCCGAAAAGAAGCGATAACGTCATCAACATATCAGTACCAAAATAATTGTTTTTTTTTACAAAAGGATGTATAGGCGATTCTAAATTATCCATAAAGATTTCAGCTAACAAAGGATTTAAGGGATTACTCATAATTAAACCTTCTTTTAATATTTTATCATCAAATTCAATCAAAGTAATTTGGGTCTAAACAGGGTAGAAGTCTAACATATCCTGTCTTATGATTGGGTTACTTTTATTGCGGGTTAAGATTAGGTCCATAATGTTATGGTATCTACTGGGAAATAAATTTTGGACATCAAGCGAAATTATTTTGGAATTGTCTGGTAATGCTATCTATTAATTGGTACGAATTTTGAATCCCTTATTTTGCAGAGAATTTACAATCATGTTTGAGTTTGTTGGTTAATTTTTTGGATACTTTGTATTTTGTATGACGGGGCTGACATAAAAGATACTACTGGCCCAATTGGCCTTTCTACTTTATGGAGTTTAACTAAAGAATATAGTTTTGGTACTAATGCGTTTATATTGAACAAGTTAAATTTATCAGAATCCATAAATAAGCTACTATTTTTAACTCCGTCATTAATTGGTTTTTGAAATTTGTTAGTTGGGTCAAATTGAGTGGTTTGAAATTTATTGAGATCAAAAAATGTAATTTATTTTCTAATGCTTTATGTTTTATAGATTTTAATAGATGTATTTCACTTGTAGGTGGAAAATTACATTTAGTTAGATCTAAATTCTCCCGTCTGAAATCCTTAGATAGAGTTTGTCAATTTACGATTCTAAGCGGGGGGTGATGGTAATACGAGATCGATTAGAGGTCTCGACCAAGGGCTCCTTGTAGTGTATCCTAGGAATGGACTACGGTGCATTCCTGGTATAGGCTTCAAGTGCGTCAAGACCGATGTCCGTGAGCGAAAAGCCACATGCTGCCAGAGCTGCCCCTGCTAGCTAACTGAAGACATCGGATCTAGACTAGGCAAGTCGAAAAATTCCCCCAAGTCACGGTGTAGCATACGTGCCAAGGACTGAATGGCATCAGGGTTATGATGTCTCAAACGTGCCTTCAGGACACCAGGCAGCATCCTGTCGTATTCTTATGCCCCTCCACAGCAATGCAGGGCTCTACTGTGGTTGACTCCTTTCCCTAGCTACTCGTGGGAATTTTTATGGCAGAACTAAACCAAAAAAATTCACCTACCAGGGAGGGTCAAGTCCCTGAACCAATGGAGGCTGAGGATGGACAGACCAACCTCAACCCCACAACATCAACAGGAGAGGCTGGAAATAGACCAACCAATCCTGAAACCAGTAGCCTTTCTTCTGGGGCGGAAAGAAGCCTGTTAGGCTTGACCACCACAGAGGAAGAAAGGAGCGATACCGAAGGGGAGCTGGCCGCACTTGAGAAACCTACTCTCAGGAGAAGGAGGCTACCAAATTCGGCGAAAAAACGTCTAAAACGATTCCTTCAAGAGGGGTTAGACTACCCCACAGCCTTGAAAAAGGCACTTGAAGGAAAAAAAGGGGACAAGGAAGACCTGAACCCGGGAAGTGGACGGAGACAACTGCCCACTATTCGGGAGCAGGAAGACCGCCCCTCCACCAGCAGATCACAGGGCGGAAAACGCACACGATCTGACGGCAGCACACCTGAACAACAGGCAAAGAAGCACAGGGCTGGAACAACCACCCCTGGCTTATCCTATGGGGCGGCACTGCAGGGCATTAGAGTTGGTATAGTCCACACTGATGCCCCGGCTGCCTCATTGGATAACAGTCAAACTAGGCTGATACAGAACGCCATAATGACGTCTGTAGACAAGCTCACGGAAGACGGACCCCAAGTCCGCTTCCTGGGATGTGCAGCTAGGCCAGGCTGGCTGCAAGTGACTTGCGCTGACGACGCGAGCATGACATGGCTTAGGAACGTAGTAGCCGTCCTGAAGCCATGGGAGGGTGCTCAACTGCTCAACAAGCCGTCAGCGGAGTCAACATACCAAAACCACATATATGCATCGCATATATACCCGATGACAACGACAAACGGTTGACATCGGAAGTGATTCTTACAAGACTGCGGAATATGAACCGCAGTCTAAACACTCGGGAGTGGACAATTCTACACCGGAAAGAATCAGGTCCAGGACAAACCTGGACATTCGCCATTGATGACGAATCAATGGCGACTCTGAAGGGGATGGACTTCAGACCCTTCTTTGACTTTGGACAGGTCCAATTCCGTCCTAGGCCACGGGGGGAACGAAGAGATGCCCCACGTGAACAGGAGGCTGGCACTTCCGTCGAAACCCCTCAGGAGGAAGCTGAAGGTAGGGTTGATCCTGTCTTCACAGGAGCTTCTAAACCTGAGACCGGATTGGTGGAAGCAACAGCTTCAACATCGGGTGGCAGAGAGGGAGCCAAATCCCTCTCAAAAAATGTCGCACTTCGACCAGGCCCCCTGAAAGGGAAAGGAAAGTCCATCCCTGGCAAGGGGACCAAAGGGTCGAAAAAACAAGGAGGTAGGGCCCCCTTGGATGAGCAGACTGGGAAGAAAAATGGAAAATAAGACCATTTTTCTGCAGGCCAATCTGCAACATGCCAAGGCTGCTTCATACATCCTTGGCAAAACTTTTAATGAAGGGCGGGTAGATATCGCCCTTCTCCAGGAACCCTGGCTATCAACAACAGGCCAAATAAGAGGCCTAGGTAATACATCAGGTAAGATAATTTGCTCTGGAAACAGACCCAGAGCATGTATCTTAATCAAAAACAACATGAAATTTTTTAAAATTTCAGATCATTGCTCGCGGGACATGGCGACAGCGCTTGTCAAAATACCCATGGGACAGGGCACAACGGATATGATCGTTTGCTCTGCCTACTTTCCTGGGGCGCTGAAGCAAACCAACCTCCTCCAATTGAAGTGCGGAACTTGGTCGCCTACAGTCGGAGGAAGAACATCCATCTACTGGTTGCATGTGATGCCAATGCGCACCATGCAGTGTGGGGAAGCACGGACACCAATCAAAGAGGTGAGTCATTATACAATTATTTATTAGGGGAGAGGCTGGTTGTTAATAACAGGGGCTCTGAACCAACCTTTGTAACTGCCAATAGGCAGGAGGTATTAGATCTAACGATCAGTGATAATCTCTTATCCACAAGAATCTCAGATTGGATAGTGTCATCAGAACCCTCGTGCTCTGATCACAGACATATTCTCTTCAATCTGAAAACAGGGGAAAGACCCATCTTTGAATACAGGGATCCTAAGTGCACTGATTGGGCTGGTTTTAGTCTTACCCTTCAGGAGCAGATGCGGACCTCTATTGCAAAGATATCAAATCGTGATGAGATTGAGCTAGCCTTAGAGCAACTGAGGACAGCCATAAATACGGCTTATCATGAAAACTGTCCAGTCAAGACTAAAAGGGACAACAGAGGAACCACTTGGTGGAACAACTCCCTTGACAAACAAAGGAAGGAGGTTCGTAAACTCTTTAATATAGCTAAAGAGACCGGCATATGGGATCAATACAGAACTGCTCTAACGAACTACAACAAAGCCATCAGAGAGGCAAAAAGGAATTCATGGGAAACCTTCTGCCAGGGCATAACAGATGCACCTGGCAGTGCAAGGATCCATAGAATCCTCTCTAGAGAACCCGCTAAAACGACCTGACGGATCCTTTACGGAATCTGGCATGGAGACGTTGGAGCTTCTGGCTAGGACTTATTTCCCGGGATGTCGGATTTTGCATAATGATGAGGAGGAGCCTGTTTGGGACCGATCAAATCGGCCAAAAGCGGGTGATTGGATTGTCCCCAGGAACATCATTAATGCATCAACAATTAAAAGTGCTATTTTATCGTTTCAGCCTTTTAAATCACCTGGTGAGGACGGAATATTTCCAGCACTGCTGCAGAACGGTCTGGAAGTATTAACACCGTTCTTAATCAAACTTTTTAGAGCCAGCCTAGCGAGTAATTATATTCCTAGCAGCTGGACTAAATTCAGAGTGGTGTACATCCCAAAAATGGGACGTAGGGAATCAACACCTAACTCATGGAGACCTATAAGTCTGGCCTCCTTTCTGTTGAAATGCATGGAAAAGATACTCGACGTGCACATCAGAACGGGTGCACTTGGTGAGTATCCACTGAATGCTCACCAATATGCGTATCAGACCGGCAAATCTACAGAACTAGCACTAAACAACCTTGTCGGGAACATAACACAAGCGTTAGAAAGCAAGACTATCGCGATGGGTGTGTTCTTACACATCGAAGGAGCATTCAATAATGCATTACCAAACTCCTTATACACAGCATTAGCTGAAAGAGGGGTTGAACCACAAATAAGGAACTGGATCGGAAGTATGTTAAACTGCAGAGTGGGCACAACAACCCTACAGGGGAAAAGCTGCAGATTCAGGGCTGTTAGGGGGTGTCCGCAGGGCGGGGTTTTGTCGCCCCTTCTGTGGTCTCTCCTGATGGATGGTCTGCTGGCGGTCCTCTCGCTGTGGAATGTGGAGGTGCAGGCATATGCGGATGATCTAGTAATACTGATAAGAAGCAACTTGCAAAGAACTATTTCAGAGGATCTGCAAGAGGTGCTGACCGTGGTCTATGACTGGTGTGAAAGGGAGCAACTATCTGTGAACCCACACAAAACAGTTATAGTACCATTCACAAGGAAGAAAAGGCTAGAAGACCTAAGACCACCTTCACTCAAAGGAGAAACTAACCCATTTGCGAATACAGTTAAGTATCTGGGAATTACCTTAGATAAAACACTTAACTGGAATGCGCATCTGGATTAAATTGCCGCAAAGGCGAAACTGTCATTATGGACCTGCAGACGCATTTGCGGCAAAACATGGGGCATACATCCCAAACAAATGCACTGGCTCTATATCGCGGTCATAAGACCAATGATAACATATGGGGCAGTAGCTTGGTACTCTAAGAGCTTCCAGAGCTCCGCGAGAATCAAATTATCAACCTTACAAAGACAAGCGTGTCTGGCAATTAGTGCCGCTTTCGGCACTACACCCACGGCAGCGCTTGAGTGTCTTCTAAATCTGCCACATCTTCAAATAGTACTGGAGAAGGAGGCTAGATGGGCGACGTATAGATTGACACAGGCGGTGATCAACAATCCGCAGGCGATCATCATGGTGCCCAACAGGCTGGAAAATGCCAATGAGCAGGACAGTGTGTTGGGTCTACCATCAGATGTTATGCCTACCAAAACCACCTATTACCATGCCTATGACGTCCTCCTACCAGAGAGGAACGAATGGGCGAAGGACTCTGAAAATCTGAGAAGAACAGAGAATAGTTGGTTCACTGACGGCTCCAAGACCAATGATGGTACGGGAGCTGCTGCATGGAACAAAAATGGTAAGGTTGAGCTTAAATGTTCCCTAGGCAAACATGCAACCATTTTTCAGGCTGAAGTTAAGGCCATTGATATGACTGCACAGTGGCTCATCGATAGAAACTGGAAAGGCAAGTCAATCAAAATTTTCTCGGACAGTCAAGCAGCTCTAAAAGCTCTTGATTCTAGCCGTTGTTCATCCAAGACAGTATGGAACTGCCAGGAACTACTCACCAAACTAGGGAGAGAGAACAAACTTACATTGATCTGGATACCTGGACATACAGGATATGAAGGAAACGAAAAAGCTGATGCTCTTGCGAAGTAGGCGGCCGCAACGGCCTTCATAGGACCAGAACCAGTACTGGGAATA
>MU190395.1:0-18354 GCA_016904865.1 Pissodes strobi
ATAGTTTAAAGTACTATTCACTCCCAGTGAGAGTTCTTGGAATTTCAGTAACAAGAATCTACAATAAGGTAGATAATTCTTATTACAGGAAGTCTTCAACTATACTGAATGAATAAAAAAAAACAGGGTCACTTATTTATCATCTTAATTTTTAAAATTATTAAAACATAAATTACAAACTTATCCAGTTAGTTAAACAATAAAATATATAGGATAGATACAGGTGGTCCAGTTCATCAAGGTATTTAAAGACACAAAGTTCTTATGAACTTGCCATAAAAAATGGTTAATTTTCTAGATAATGCGTCCTTAGAGATAACAATTCCCTCAATTCTATGTAACTTTTGTTCAAAATCTGGAAAGAAGAAAGAATGACTTTCTTAGACATATTACCTGGGTTGCTAGGACTAAAACCAGAAAATCAATAAAATAATACAGTGAGGTACTTATTGCCAAAACCAAAAATTTACTTCCTTTAATGAAACAATTATTTCTTATAAAAGTTTTATATCTTGTATTCATAAATAAAATAGACGCTTATTCTAAGCCTAGTACTTTTGTTGGCATATAAAAATTATATCTATAAGAACTCTTATTAAACCTGATACTTGATACCAACTCATATCACGGATGAAATCATTGGTATCAATGTTGAAATAGATAATTGAAAACAATGTCATAGAAATATTTAGGCATCTTCTTATAAACTAAAGCTGGATAAAATATTAAGCAATCATTTAAAAAAAAAATTCACTTAGTTAACTATCCGGTTTGGAAGAACCAGATTGTTTTAATAGCTAGCAGGAATAGAATACCTCCTCCTTTAAAAATTATCTATATTAATGATATGACAGGCAACGCTGATTGATTGGCCATATAGACTGTAGGCGTGCCCTCAGGAAGTAACATAAACTTCATTTATTTTGATTTTTGTTTGTTTGAAGTTGTACTCCGACTTGAATAAGTTTGACCATAAATTAAACTAGCCTTAGTGCATCTAGGATATTATAACTCCTTGGTAATGAGTCATTTGGAATTTTGTTCCAATTTACGGAATGCTTTCTGTCAAATTTGTATTCTCAAATATTGTACAAATAAGACATTAATTTACTAAAATAAGATTTTAGGGAATTCTGACTTGTTCTCAATCTCAAGTACTAAGGTCAATAGTCCTATCTATACAGACATTTAAACTTAGGAAAGAGTCTATATTTGCACACTGAATAATATACTTCAAATCAATGTAAAAAAAAGCTAGCAGTTAATACTTTCTATATTTCATTGATTCAGTACTAGTCAATAATCATTCAATGAACAATATTATATGCGAATCCATATATGCAATAAACCCAAAAATTAAAATACCTGATAGTATGTTTTAACATAGGAGGCCAGTATAATGTCATATACCATGCCTGTTTTAGTTTAAAATTCTTAAAAGTTAACAACAAATCAGTGCTAACTAAACTAGGAAAACACAAAATCAAGTAATTCTAGCGAAAACTAATAAAAACTTATTTTTATAAAAAGTAATATACAGGGTGTTTCGTGTTTCTTAATAACATGCTAATATTTAAGGGGGGTGAGTCCATTTTGAGAGACAAAACTTCATATGAACAAATGTCCTAAAAGTCTTAACTTTTGAACTACAAGGTGCTAAAATTTTAAGAAAAAAATATTTTTTTTTATTATAACTTAGGTATTATCGTAGATATTTTTGTGAAATTTGGTATTTCTATGCATCAAAATGCATTTTCTGATGTACAAACAATTTTATTACTTTTATTACTGGCGCTTGAATTGAATGTTTTTGAAGAAAAGTATGTTACGCCACTACTTTTCCTTTCCTTTCTGAGCAAATGTGGTCCCTTTAACGTACGGTTTTCACATCTAAAAATAAAATTTATTCATTTGCACCTGGCCACTCATAGACCACTTACAAGAACTATAACTTTGAACAACAATTTATTTAAGAAATCAATTTTTAAATGGTAAAATACTAACGTGCAAAAGAATGAATTTTATTTTTTTGTGCAAAAACCGTACGTCAAATGAAAAAGATCAAAAGACCACATTTGCTCAGAAAGGAATGGGAATTTTAAGAATAATTTTTACTGAAAAAAAAGCAGTGGCGTAACATATTTTTCTTCAGAAATATTCAATTCAAAACCCATACAGGCGCCACTGGTAAAAGTAATAAATTTGTTTGTACATCAGAAAATGCATTTTGATGCAAAGGTGTGTATCAAATTTCACAAAAATATATCTAGGGAAATACCAAAGTTATAATAAAAAAATATATAATTTTTTATTAAAATTTTAGCACCCTGTAGTTCAAAAGTTAAGACTTTTAGAACATATGTTATGAAGTGATATGAAGTTACCCCCTTAAATATTAGCATGTTATTAAGAAACACCCTGTAAATAACACCTATCATGACTTGCATACAAAAAATTGGACAACTCAATATTATCCATAAAATGTCTGATTTAAGAAAATAATTTGAAACTTAGCACTTATTCATAAATATGATAGAACTGAAAGAGCACTACTTTTTTCATAATTTTTTAAAGTCTTTTCCTGCACTCTGGACATGTGGGTTAATTTTGCATAGTGTTTTAATATTTAACACACACACACACACATAACAAAATACTCAACAACCTCGCAATCATACATAATCTGTACTGACAACTGAAATTTCTGAAAAGCGAGTTGGTCTGGAATATGTCATTATATTGATATTGTGCGCGAACATTGGACAAGCAGTGGTGGGGTCTGGTAAAGTTAACAACCCACAGAATTTCGCAATTTGTTTTTTTAGTAGAAAGCTCTCGTTACAGAACAGTTTAAGAGAAAAAGAAATCTGCAGATCCCCCACATTAGACCCAACAAAAAAGCCCGCAAAGTTCGAGTTTTGAGGTTAATTGACCTAGAACGGTGAACTGTCACTACTACTTTCCCAGGTGTAACATGAAAATAAGGAAATTTTAGCAACTGGTTGCCCTAATATATTTGATTTGTGCATATTTCATTTAGTAATTTTTTATCATTCTACTAATATTTCACTTCGCTCATTCTGGGAGTGCAACCAAACAAAACTAACCCAAGGCATACCCACATCATAAAAATTATTGATCATATCATCAAGAAAGAGTCCTCCTCATACCACAATTGGGTTTGAATTCTGGATCTTTGGAGGCTTTTTTGGACTCAAAAGAAAGTCATCTAAGGACTTTTTCTTAGTGATCTGTATATTCAGAAATCCTCAAAATCCTCAACACAGTTTTTATTATTTTCTACCATTTTTGTTTTATAGCACTTACCTGGCTGGACACTAGTCACACCTTCGCCTACACTCTCAACCACCCCCGATCCTTCATGCCCCAAAACAACAGGAAAAATTCCTTCTGGATCTGCTCCACTTAATGTGTAAGCATCGGTGTGGCATACGGCAGTAAACAAAATTTTAATTCTCACTTCGTGCGCTCTCGGTGGGGCCACTTCTATGGTCTCAAATTTTAGTTCTTCTTTGGGGCCCCATGCTACTGCGGCCTTACATTTGATAACCTGCAATGTTTACAAATATATTTTTACATCGAGTTTTACATATTTGACAATATACATACTTGCCCGGAGGTCGACATTTTCTTAACCTTTGCTACTTGAATGATGGAACAAAATTACCAAACTGGCAAACAAATAAATTAATTTATTAAAAAGTTTTATCGATAAACCTACGTCATAGCGGTCACACGTCAGTACGTAGTACGTATACGTACAGTAGATAGTAGGCCGGTACGTAAACCGTATCAATAACCACTACCTTTCTCGTCAGGAACAGAAATTAATCCACTCCATTGTCTCAGCCACTACCGACTGAACGCCCGGATTCGTTGCCCATACCACATCATAGGCCTTCAGAGTTGCGCGCGCATCACATTGGTGTAATGTTATGTATGAGGCCTTATAACCTGATGGTTTTTAATTTGCCCCAGAAGAGTGAAGCTGAAGAGGTGAAAGACATACTCTCGGGCCTAGCGGGCCCTTCTGTAAATTTTATTAGTTCAGCTAGATTAGGAAAACGTGATACAAATTGACATCAATCACTTAGATTGACTTTGGAGTCTCCTGAGATGGTCCGTTTAATATTGAGGAATAAGCGTGAGCTTGACAGAAGCTCATAAGTGTTTCTTGAGCCTGATTTAACCAATGAACAAAGGGCAGAGGTTAACACTCTGAAAAGCGAACTGAGAAAAACAAGAAGAAATGGAGAAGCCGGTCTCATTCTGAAGTATGTCAATGGGACTTGGGACACCTAAATTAATAACAAAGATCTAAAAAGACCTTCCAATTTAAAATCTCAAGCCTGGTTTACTTACAGAACGAGAGGTTTACTTACAGAACGAGAGGCCTACGCACGAAGTTCCAGGTTCTTTATGAGAATATGTCCTTTTCGGAATATAACATGTTAGTGATTAATAAAACCTGGTTAACTTGTGACATAAATAGTGCTGAGCTACTGATGTTCCACTACAGCATATCTCAAAGGGATCGGTCCTCGGAAACAAGTACCTTTTCTCATGGCGGTGGGGTGCATATTGCGGTCCGCAAAACCACCGCAAAACATTAACAATAGACTAGAAGGTTCACTCTAAGTCCTGCCCCAAGCATTTCCCTCCTTACCCCGTCAGGGAACCTGGTGAAATGCTGGTTAGCCGCTCAGGCCTCGTGCCACGTTTCACTCCGTCTCGTCTAAAGTCTGTCGTCTCACCTTTGTAAACGCTCCATCAAAAGTCCCGACTGAGAGTGGACTTTGTAGTTTTCAGCACATATTTGTCAGTGAGCAAAAATATTGATCATCTATTTGTTAAAATCGATACTGAAAACAAGTTTATCTTTGCAACTGCTTACTTCCCGCCACGGAGTGCACCTGAAAAATATATGGAGTTTACTGAGACTGTCGATAGTGTAGCTGACGAATATCCGGAGTATAATCTATGTAAATTGGGGGATTTTAACCTTCCATATTGTGAGTGGTCGAACGCCAGAATGGCCTCAGTGGCTGGAGTGTCACCTGGGAAGGTTGAATCCATGCAGTTTCTCTCATTTTTTTATGCTCATATCACAATCTCTATCAAGTCAATATAGTAAACAATGCTAACCACAACTTGCTGGATCTAGTTTTTGTGCGGGATGCTGGTTTGTTGAGTTGAGATATTTGCAGCAGAGGAAGTTCTAATGCCCGAAGATGTTCACCATCCACCACTGTCATTTGAGTTAAAATGTAAATCTTGTTTTAACAACTCTGGACTGACTGGTGACTGTTTCTATAGATGTTCTCCCAATGCATGTGCACGAGGTGTCAAACTTACCTGATATTGATATGTTGGTTCCCTTGAATAAATATTCAGCATATATCTCCATCTGGTTTTCTCCAGAACTGAAACAAATGATAGTTGATAAAAAGGGAGCGCATACAAAATACCGTAGGACTCAATTGCTTGGTGACTATACTGAGTTTTCTGAATTGCGAGCTCGCTGTAAACACTAAAAACAATGTTATCAAGATTATGTTGCTCCAACGGAATCATCCCTTAGGGATCATGTAAAAAGTTTCTGGAAATTTGTTAACAGTAAAAAAGAGTAGTGTGGTTTGCCTTCTGTTATGCACTATAATAACATTACTACTGCCTTTGGCATAGAGATTGTCAATTTATTTGCTGAATATCTTTCCAAGACATATAGTGTTGATAATCTTCATGGTACTGAGCTGCTTTCTGTAGTCATCAGCCTGTCACGATTTTGCATACCTATCTGATCTATCTATGAAAAATTATTCAAACTAATTATAAACAAGGGACCTGGCCCTGATGGTCTTTCCTCATCCCTAATTGAATATTGTAGCTTTCTGTTTTCTAGAACCCTTTTCCACATTTTCAATATTTCATTAATGAGTGGGACATTCCCAGCTTTTTGGAAGGTAAGCTTTATTACTCCTATATTGGAATCTGGGGATCACTCTCAGGTTAGCATTTATCGACCCATCAGTATGTTTAGTTGTATTCCAAAAGTGTTCGAGAGCCTTGTATGTGATCGATTATATGGCAGCTAGCTTGCAGGGTTGTTTTATTGATCAACAATCTGAACTTCTTTCTCACCGCTCCACTGCATTCAATCTTTTAACATTTACAGATTTTCTTTTGAGATCCTTGGAAGAAGGTTATACCATTCATGCAGTATATACAGATTTTACAAAGGCCTTTGACCGGGTAAACCATAAGGTCTTAGTTGATATGTTGCAAGGTATGGGAATTCAGGGCGAGCTTTTGGAATGGTTGTCATCAGAGATAATACAAATAACGTGCATTCTGGGCATCCAATCCAAGGAGATTAAAGTGCCATCTGGTGTGCCCCAAAGTTCACACCTGGGCTCTCTTCTTAATATATATAGATATTGCCTCTTGTTTTGTCTTTGATCTTTTTCTAATGTTTGCAGATGATGCAGATTATTTAAAATTATATATGAGGATCAGGAATAACGATGATTACTTGAGTTTACAGGCTGATTTAGATCCTGTGAGCCACTGATGTGTAATTAATGGGATGGAACTTAATGTCAGCAAGTGCCATTTGATGGCTTTCAACCGTAATAGAAATACTCCAGATCAAATTTATACAATAAATGGTTGCCCTTTGGAATCTGTATCTCAAATTTAAGATGTGCGCGTTATCCTTGATTCAAACTTATCTTTTATTCCACATATATCTATGGCAGTCTCAAGATCCCTTCAGGTGCTGGACTTTGTCAAGTGCTGTGCTAAAGATTTTCTTAATATCCAGTCCTTTAAATTATTGTTCTGTTCTTTGGTGAAACCCCATTTAGATTAATGCTCATGTGCCTGGTCCTTTCACTATGGTATCCACATTCAGGCTATCGAAAGAGTTCAACACAAATTCTTAAGGTTTGTTTCTTTCAAGGAACACCATAGGATTGTGGATATCAATTATTGCTCTGGCATTGAAAGTTCACTCAATATGACTACCCTTGTGACGATCAGGGCTGGCCCTGGTGGAATGTAAACAGCAGCATGTCTTTGCCACAGAATAGCATTGGCTATTCTGTGTCTTTGCGGTCCAGTGGATCATTTTTAGCAAGCCTGGTTGCTGCAGTAATTAGGTGCTGTGCTTCTAATACGATGCTTTGGTTTGCCTCCGAGTTCGATTCCCGTCAGTGGCAAGAGTTTTTTATTTTTTTTTAAGGTTATGTTCGTTTCTTTTTTTTTTTAATATGGGTTAGTTTGGATTAATTTTATTTATTTATTTATTTATTTATTTATATATCAACGGCAGAGCCAATTTTACAAAAATATTACAATAATACTAAAGAAATCAATATAACATCAAATATAAATATAATATACATCATTGAATATGTAACAACCAACAAAGAGAAGATCATTAACAACCAATAACAACCCAACACAATCACAGCTCAATCTATCAAAATATAATTACAAATTATTATAATTAGAATTTATCACAATACATATAAGTAAATTTGTAACATTTATCAGTCTATAATAGCTCTAATCAAAGATTTAAAAGAACTGAGGTTGCCAATAAATGGATCCAAGCCACTATCATTATATATTCGCAGTATTCGGGTTAGAGGAGAATAAAAGCCATAATTGGCATGGTGGAAGGGAATCCTGAACATGGGTGAATCAGGTCTGCGATGGATTAAATTAAACTGAATTGCATGTAAAATAGTTGGGCATGAATGTACACCATTAACAATCTTGTACAAGGTAAGGATGTCACAGTGAGTTCTTCTCAGTTGTAAAGAATCAATACCGAAAGAGTGGCTAACAAGATCATAGTTAATGTGAAAGCCATTGTAAATATCAAGATTTGCTCTAAATGCAAGTAATCTCAGAAACTTGTTCTGCACCCTCTCAATATCGTCAATGTGACACAGATAAAATGGTGACCAAATCACAGAAGCGTATTCAAGGACAGAACGTACCAGTGAACAATAGAGAGTTTTAAAACAGGCTGGAGAAAGATTCACACTATTGCGGGTAATAAAACCTAAGATCCGAAGACCCCGGTTAACCGTATCCTGGATGTGAGGGGCAAATGTTAGTTTACTATCAAACAGTACTCCAAGATCTCTCACCGTAGACACTGATGTGAGATTAGTGTCGTTTAAGGTATATATACTATTGAAGACATTACGGGAGCGTGAAAAAGAAATACTGAAACACTTGTTCACATTCAATTCCAAACGATTATCGATACACCACTGAGCCACCCTATTCAAATCCCCCTGCAGAAGCTGAGCATCAGTCTCCGTCCGAACCATTCTATAAATTTTCAAGTCATCAGCAAAAAATAAATGGCTTGAATTCAAGATAACGTCACTTAGATCCCTCACAAAGGCACAGAAGAAGACAGGACCTGAATGTGAACCCTGTGGGACACCCGAAACCACATGGATTTCATTCGATACATAGTTATTAATTCTGACAATTTGTGTGCGTCCAGACAAAAAACTGTAGGTCCAACTCAAAAGATTCGCACCCAGTCCCAAAGCATCAAACTTTCTGATCAAATGAGCATGACTCATCCTGTCAAATGCCTTCGAGAAGTCTGTGTAGATACTGTCAGTCTGACATGACTTCCCAAAGGCATCCAGCAGATGATACTGGTAGGTAAGTAGATTTGTTATAGTCGACCTCCCGTGAGTAAAGCCATGTTGGTTATCGTTAAAGATCTTCCTACAGTGCCAAGAAAAATGCTTGCAAAATAAGCTATCCAACAGTTTAGGAATTTCAGACTGGATACAAATTCCTCTGTAATTAGATATATCATTCCTTTCACCACTTTTGTGTAAGGGTGTCAGAAAACTGACTTTCCAATATTCAGGAAAAACACCCGAAGCAAGAGATAGTCTAAATATTTTGTATAGTGGCCTACTCAAACTGCAAACACAGTTTTTAAGAAGAATCGAAGGTATTCCATCTGGCCCATAAGAGTATTTGGTTTTCAAGTCGCTGATACCCTCATATACTTCAGAAAAAGACAGGTCAATCAAGTTTAATTCTATGCTGCAGTCAAAGTTGTAGTCAGGAACCTCTCCCTCATGAACTTTATATGTGGTTGAAAAAAATTTCGCAAACAAATCCACAATACCTTGACCACCATTAGCAACCTCATTATTAAAGTCCATACGGTTAGGATAAGCACTTACACTTTTCAGGTTATTAATGTGTTTCCATAGACTGCGCGGATTAGATACAATTTCATTATTAATTTTATTGACATAAGATTGAAAACATTCACTCCTCAATACCTTACAACTATCCCTCAAAAAAGAAAATCTATTGTAATCATCTATATTACCTGTACTTTTGTATTGTAAGTGTGCTCTTTTTTTGTCTATAATTTTATGTTGAAGTTCTTTACTGAACCAATAAGGAAAATTTGATGACTTATAATGCTTAACAGGTACAAAAATATCAATGGCTGAGTACAAAACATTGTAAAGAAATTCAACACACTTATTTACATCATTACAAACAAGTTCATGTTCCCAAGGAACACTAGCTAAGAAATTATTTAAACCGTAAAAATCACAATTTTTATAATCATAGTAAAATACATCGTATTTGAGACCAACATCACTGTAGGCAGGAAGAATTATTTCATAACAAAGATGACGGTCTGTGACATCCAATAGTTTTTCAGAGGCTTGAGAAACTTTTATGTGGGCTGAATGAGAAAAAATTAAGTCTAGAAAGTCACCATAGTTATTGGGCACACAATTGACTTGTTTCAAACACAAATAATTACAGCAGGCACGCAGCAAATTGGCTGAAGCGGTCACACCTGTACCTTGGAGCATCAGACCGTCATCAGAGTTGGCCCAAACTACACCTGGTAAATTGAAGTCGCCACACACAAGAAACTCACAATCCAAGTAACCAGGAAACAGGTCGGCAGCAAATGATGAAAATTCTTCATATGCTGCAGAGGATGAAGCCGGAGGAATATAAACTGCTCCAAGGACATACTTTTTAAAACCACATGATATTTTAACAAAAACACCCTCCACATCAATTTTGTTTGATTGCACCCTGAAGCGAGCGAAGGGTCATGCGTGAAGTTAACAGTACTAACTACACACCGCTGTTTGAAGACACCTGCCTTTAAAAGACACCTCATCCTTTCCGAACTTCTACCATACTCTTTGACGCCTTCAGAAAATACTTATACTGCAAAAGTATTTATTACATTCCGTACCTGAATTTGGCACTGAATTACATTCCGTACACGATTATCGCACCCGCGCGTTGATTCGATAGAAGTTCAAATTTTGAATGGTTTGACCAATAACAACACCGAGGTGCCATATGCCGGTACGGAATGTATTAATGCAATCGGTACACCCTTCAGATCAGACGTATGCACAGTGATCTCACTTTGTTTTACAATCTGTTGCACTCTCAGTTTTTAGTTCTGAGCTATTGGGAAAAATTAATGTCCATGTCCCTTCTAGACATATATACAGGCTAATTCAGCCCTTCCAAATAACTTCCCATCGTACTAACTATGGGTATAATTCTTATCTATATAGATCAGCTAGTGTAGTATAACATACCCGTCCGTTCAACAAGGTTGAATTTTGAATTAGATAAGTTGTGCTTTGTCTTTATTTTGCCAATGAACGTCAAAACAGATAAAAAACAATAAATACCTACGTTGTGTTCTAACTGTACCTTGTACAATTTTACTTACTCAAAATGCGCCCGACTTGAACAAAATTAGAGAAATATGAGAATGAGAAATAAGGTGTGGTATGTAAAGCAAACCACAAATTTGTAATAAACCTACTGGAAAAGAGCATGGCAGAGCTATGGACCAGTTGACAGCAATTCGCTAGACCTTAAAGATATAGTGTTTGTCAACAATGTAATGCGCGCGCAACTCTGAAGCCCTCTGATGTGGTACGGGAAACTCTACTCTGAACGCTTCGTCAAGACGGTAGAGAATCAATCGTCTATCATTGATATAGGAAATCAATTTCTTTGATGTAATGAACATGTTTATGTGAAAAAATCACCGATTATTGGGTGAAAAACTGAAGAACGCTCAGAATTAATTTTGGCGTGCTTCCAATCAATCACTGGAAAGCGACTCTGGTCCTTCGATTGCTTCGGTGGTTAGTCATGTGAAAACGTCTAATGACTCAAAAATAAATCGAAAAATGAAGGACATTTTTGTCAAATGTCAACAAAAGGGTGTGTGTCATCTTTAAATTTTGTTTAATTTATTTGTATGTGTATTAAAATAAGTACCTATTTTTTAGTAATTTTCATAATTTAACTATGTAGCGCAAAACTAAGTATACACTATTTTAAAACCGTTTTAATTTCGGCTTATTTCTCACTCTTGGAATCGTCGAGTACACTGCAGCTCATATTGTTAAATCTTAAAATGAGTTTCGTTAACTTATTCAAAAGGAGAAAGCCTCGGGATCGGGAAGAGACCACTGCGGCTATTATAGGTTTGTTATAGTTTTAAATTCTGTGTGTTTTATCAATTTAAAATGTTACTCCTAATCTCTAATAGGTAGGTACATTTTGTGTCAATTTATCTTAAAGCTATGCATTTTATTTTAAACTATCCTACGATTGAAACTGGGAACAGATAAGAATTAAATAATTGCAGGTATGGCATGTATATTGTGCGGTTATGGCCAAAATTCAAAAATATAACTGAATTAGTCATTACCTAAATCCTACATGCAGAAAAGCTGTTAAGGTATCTGTAAATAATACAGGACAATACTGAATAATGTGGTTCCTTTTTGTAATAAATTGTCTCTACAGAACTCTTCGTAACTATTATAGGAAGTAAAAATAATAGTTTATGATATTTTCCTATTCTAGTTATTTATTATGTACTTGTGGGTATTATGTCAAGCAGAAATGAAAATGATCTGCATAATCTCTAATTTCTTTTGTAAAGTCCTTTTTTCATACAAATGTAATATACATTTCTTAAAGTTTTTGCTTGTTGTTGAGAGTAGGGATTTCCATTGGCAGCACACATTTTCTTTAAGACATTTGTCATGGTACTGAACTAGAGGTCTAAGTTTGCCGACTTATGAGCATTTACATTACTGTTTGTAAATATTGCATGAATAAATTATTGTATTGTATTGTATTGTAAAATTTGGGGATTCATTGGACAAATTTTAAAATTCTTCAGATCATAATATAATTTAGGTTAAAATCAGAGTGTTTGCATAATCAGAACTTAATCTTGAAGCAGGTGTACTTTTAGGATTGCTTCGGAGGCACCTGTCTTATTATTCAAAGTCAAAGTCAAAAAAAAGCTTTATTATAAAAAGATAAAAATCTCATTTACAAAGCTAACCATAACAATTTTTTAGATAGTTACAAAAAAAATTTGATAAGGATCAAATAAGTAAATTATACAAATGCAGTACCAAGTACAAGGAACATAAAAAATATAAAATAGGTATAAATAGTCCAACAACGGACAGGTTGTTAATAAAATTTACATATAAAAATAAAAGATGAAATAGACATAAACAACACGCACCCGTTTTACAGGGAATCATCAAGGAATTCGGCAACATCATAGTAAGCCTTTCTCAAAAGTAATTCCTTTACCCTCCCTCTAAACACTCTGTAAGAATTAGAGGATCTAATATTTAGGGGAAGGTGATTAAAGGCTTTTTTAGCAAAGTAGACAAAGGACTTCATAACCAGAGCACTTCGGGGAATCAATAAAGGGACAACATTCACTTGCCTAGTGTGATATGGTCGGACAGGATCCAAAGAGTTGAAGTACTTCTTGTAAACTAGACAAACACCCTCTAGCAAATACAAACATGGAACAGTCAAGATCTTTTGTGAAATAAAAATAGGTTTACAAGAATGCCGAAATGAGTCAAAGTCAAAGTCAAAAAATAGCTTTATTGCCATAACTTACAAAGTTGTTGACAAAGCCATACCTACTCAATATCTAATATCTAAGAGGTCGATAGTTACAATAAAACTTATTCCTAAGTACATACTAAAAACACACCAGTCCATAGAGTAATAAAGAGAAAAAAGACGATATAAAAAGTAGAACAATCTTCACAAACATTTTTCAATCAATCCTATCACTAAAAAATTCATTTAGGTTGTAGTAAGCCTTCTCCGATAACACTTGTTTTGTTTGTTTTCGGAGCCGCTCAATGCATGGTTGCCTTCTCAACCGCAAGGGGAGATGATTAAAGATCTTCTTGCCTCCATAAATTATGGAGCTTCTAACTAGCTCTGAGCGTGGAATGGGTAACCCAAGGGTGTGAGTGTGACGCATATTATATTGCCCACCCATAGATAGCTCACTCTTGTATTTCTTAAAAATAAGACAAACCGTCTCCAAAACAAATATACAACACAGAGTCAAAATGCCATGTCTTACAAATAATGGACGACATGAATCGCGAACCTTTGCACCACACATATATCTGATTGCCCTCTTTTTAGTTTGTAAGCTACTTTGATATACACTTTTTTACATTTCAGTTTTTAAGTTGGCTTTGTTAATAAGAACTTGTTCGTTTACAACAATAAAGTGTGTTTGAAATTGAAATTGAAATTGCAAGACAAACACAGAGTTGAACAAGTAGTGAGCACATGAACCCCAAAAACAAATACCATATCGAAGGTGGGATTCGACCAAAGGAAAATAAGAATTTCTAGCGATGGAGAAGTCCAAACTGTTAGAAATTACCCTGAGGGCATAACAACCAGAAGAGATCTTATTGGAAACATTCAATATATGATCTTCAAACTTCAAAGAGTTTGATAAGCCCAGAAATTTGTTCATGTTGGGTGTTGGAATCAGTTGACCCTCCAGATAAATATCCTCTACAGCACACTTAAAATTTAAAATGTTGGTTTTGGAAACATTAAATGATAAAGAGTTTGCATCACACCACCGCTTTATCTTCACCAAATCTGTCCTTACACTGGATCTGAGATGATGGACATCCGAATCATGCCAGAGTATGGTGGTATCATCGGCGAACATGGTGAATTTTCCCGCTATCGAAAGGTGCGAAAGGTCATTCACATAAATAAGGAACAGAAGTGGCCCCAAGACAGAGCCCTGGGGAACGCCGGCCCTCACACTCAGTTCATCCGAGCTGCCCCCAGCAAACACGACCGTCTGAACACGCTCAGACAAATACGATCGAAACCACTCCAACGCCATGCCCCTAAATCCATACATATCTAGTTTCAACAACAGTATTCCGTGATCCACGCAATCAAATGCCTTGGACAGATCACAGAATACTGCCGCAGCAACCTCTCCAGAATTCAGCCGGATGTACAGATGTTCGAGAAAGTCGAAAATAGCATCGCTCGTACCCATCAGCTCCCGGAAGCCAAACTGTTGCGTGCTCATAAGGCCATGTCTCTTCATGAAAGAATCCATCTTCACCTTAACCAGCTTCTCGACCACTTTAGCCATGGTAGGCAACAGTGCAATGGGACGAAAGTTTGAGGGACTGTCATGGTCCCCACCCTTATGAATAGGTACAATCACAGCCTTCTTCAGACAGGCCGGAAATCTGCCAAAAAAAAAGGAGGCATTTATGGCCTCAGCCAGAACCTGCAGTACCTCAAATGGTAAAGCCAGAAACACCCTCAAGGACATCCTGTCCCAACCAGAAGAACTCTTACTCTTTATATTAGAAAAGGTGTCATGAATCTCAAGGGCAGTGGTAGGGGTAAAAAAGAATGTTTCAGCCACTGAAATGTGATTTAAATAGTTCCTAGGATCGTTCTTTTGAGAAATGTCTTGCGATAATTTTGCGGCTATGGAACAGTAAAATGAATTGAGATCGTTAGCATTTAAAGAGCTAGAAATGGGAGTAGTTTTATTTTTCCCTCGTAGGTGATTGACAATTCTCCAGGATCTTTTGACTTATTGGAGGATTTCAAAATTCTAGTCTGAAAATATGACTTCTTGGCAAACCTTATGGTGTTCCTGTAAATGCTGCGGTATTTATTAAAATAGCTGACAAAATTAGCATTACCTATTGCAAACTTTCTTATATAGTGAAGACAACGCATATTTTTTCCCGAAACACGCAAAGCCTTTGTATACCATGATCTCCTTTTTCTCTTCTTTATTTTTACAAGCGGAAAGGCCATGTTAAATTTGCCCTGAATGACGGAATGGAACTCTTCCAGGGGATTCTCTGTAGCTAAAACACTATCCCAGTCTGCCTGACCGCAAAACAATGTAAATCTTTTAAAGTTCTTTTTGGTGAAAAGTCTACCATGCCTTGTGTTACCCGCTCCAGTACCAGAGCCAATCAATAAGGAACATGATACAGCCTCATGATCAGACAACCCGGCATTAACAGTTGTACATTTAACTTCATCCTTACTGAAATTAGTGCACACATAGTCTAAAATAGAGGACGAAAGCGCCGAAAACCGAGTTGGCTGATCGACATGCATTGTCAGGTTAAACGAGCGCAGCACACTACTTAGTAACTGATTATTCCTGTTACATTTGTCCAGGAAGTTTATATTTAGGTCTCCAGTCAACACTAGCGAGGCCTTAACAGAAATTTAATTCAATAATATCTCAAGTTTCTGAAGAAATTACTCTACACTACCTGAAGGTGACCTGTAAATTCCAAGAATATAAATATTAAGTTTACTACAGAAAACGACAGAAAATTCAAACACTTTTTCCTCCAAGAGGTGGTCAAATCTATCAACGGACACAAACCCAAAATTACATAAAAAATCTTTTCGCACCATAATCAAAGTACCTCCATGAGTGTGTTGCTCACGCGAGTATTTAGATACAAGTATATAATTAAAAATATCAACATGTTCAGTACGCTTTAACCAGTGCTCAACCAAAACAACAGCACAAGGAAACTCTAAAGATTCCAAAAACAACAACAATTCATCGCCCTTAGATCTAAAAGACTGGATATTCAGCAGCACTATGGTAAGACCATCACAGACTGAACCTGATCCAAAAAAGATGAATCAGACTCTGTGATGCCTGACCGTGAACCCCTTGATAAAACTGAATTCAACACGTCAACACTATGACACTCATCAGTGCTGCTAGATATATTACCACTTAAAATGAAATGAGGAACAATTACTTCGTTAATCAGCATATTTACAACAAGTCGCTTTGTCACTTGAGAGTTATTTATGTTAGTTTCTAAGAAAAATACATTTTGCTTGTTTATTAGTGCATTCTTCAGAGAAAAATTAAAATTGAAAATTTTGTTTTCTACGAATTCATTAAATTTACCAAAAGGAACCGATATCAGAACAATATTTGTATTCATGCAGCTACTAACTCTATTAAAAATGTCCATTACAGATGGGACTTTTCCATTTTTAAAATCGTTTAATCCGCCTATAACTAATACTAAATCATTAAAGGTCAAATCTTTCGACAAATTGGAGATATCCTCCAGTATATGAGAAAAGGAAGCTCCTGGCTTAATAATAGTCTGAATTTGAGTCCGATCCAAGACACGTGCTAACAGTTTATCAATATTACGACCTTGTTGGTCGCAGAGAATAAGCAGTTTTCTGATTTTAGAAGTACATACTTTTTTACCACTGTTCTGGCTCATGCTTGTGATAACGCCAGTAGCACGCCGCGAGCTCCTTTGTGAGGCTGGCGCCAAATTAGACAGATCGCCCCTAAGTCGATGCAGTTCCCTGCTGTACCAATCATTCTCCGATTCCAACGTCCGAATTGAGTCCAACATTTCCTGCTTAATTGTGTTATACTCCAATTGTTGGTTTTCAAACTTGTTCCTATCGCATTCATACTTGTTTATTTTTTCTTCAAGTTCCTTTCTTGTCTCTGACAAAGTTGTCAATTGCTTATTTAGGCTCGAAATCAAATTACGTTGCTCAGAAATTTTAGCTTCTAACCTTTCCTCACATTCAAGTGCATATATGCAATATTAAACATAAACCTAAGAGCTCGTTTCTGCAAGATAAAAATTGAAGAGAAGCTGGCAGCACTGCAACATCCTCAGAAAGCTATACCATAAGTAACGCGTGACTCTATTAGAGAAAAATAAGCCGACCTCAAGACAGTGGCTCCAGGTGGTGAGAAAGCACTCTCAAGGCATAGCAACCAGAGGACAGCCCAACTGAAAGAGCCTTGATGTGCTCCTCAAACTTCAAACTCTCATCCAGTGTCACCCCCAAGAATTTGGCACCAGCAGCAGGAAGTATTTGGTCACCGCCCAATGAAATATTAGCCTGAGAACACTTGAAGCTCAACATGTTAGTCTTTGGTGTGTTAAATGATAAATTGTTGCTATTACACCAGGTTCTTATGCGAACTAAATCAGCATTGATCATTTTCTCCAAAACCCCAACATTACTCGCACGCCAAACAATAGAAGTGTCATCCGCAAAGAGCCTAACAATTCCCTTGATTAGAATCATTGATATAGATTAAAAAGAGGATATTATTACTTGAAAGATAAATGATCTGTCATGGGTAAGCACCATACCGGAATAATTACGTAGCCCCACAACATTCTAAATGGCATGTTTAATTTAATAGATATTATTAGATGGTATGATTTAAACTTACACATTTCCAAATAATTTCAGAGTTGCAAGTCATCGCTTCAGAAATGAAAATCAAATTTTTTAATTTAAATGTTAAAAATAAATTGTTCAAAAGGGCATGTGAGAGAGGTTCAAATTTTGCATAAGAACCTGGAGGATATAGGTGGTTAAGAGGCCTTTTAAATCAATGATCATTTTCATTAATTATTGTTAATTCTTTTGCAAAATTTGAACCTCTGTTACATGCTCCTTTGAACAATTTATTTTTAACTGAAATAACCTCTCCTTATAACACCTTATTTTAATTCTCTTATTACACATTATTGTAACAAAATCGTTATAACATGGTATTATAGTCATCAAATGTATATGTAATATTTTTAATATTTGAAAAAATGATATCTCGGAAGTGAATGAAAAAGGGAGGAAGACATGTTGAATAGGTATCACTAAATCCCCTTTTAATTAAACTTAGTAATTTAATTAAAAATAGAATCTGTAATTGCTTAAATGGAGCTAACATAGGCTTTGAGGATTGTTACAAGGGGTGGTTTGGGATGTTTAAGAAATTTATTCATAAAGTAATGTAAAATTTTAGTAACAAAAGTGAGTCGATCATATAAAAAGCTTAATAATCTGGAAATAAAATAGCAGATTTCTGCTATATTATTGCGA
>MU190395.1:32019-43389 GCA_016904865.1 Pissodes strobi
CCCATCGTCCTCCCCCAGGCTGGAGAACACCAAAGTACAAAGTCTGGGGCCGATCAATGACAGTTTGTGACAAGAGGGGCTGCATCGTATTGGCTGGCAGGAACGTCAAACTGATGAGAGCAGTTTGATTACGGGGAGTGACGCCCCTACCATTCCGAGTTGCCACGGGATATGGCGCATCAAATCCCATCGCCCTCCCCCAGGCTGGAGAACACCAAAGTACAAAGTCTGGGGCCGATCAATGACAGTTTGTGACGAGAGGGGCTGCATTGTATTGGCTGGCAGGAACGTCAAACTGGTGAGAGCAGTTTGATTACGGGGAGTGACGCCCCCACCATTCCGAGTTGACACGGGATGTGGCCCATCAGATCCCATCGTCCTCCTCCAGGCTGGACAACACCAAAGTACAAAGTCTGGAGCTGATCACTGGGGAGTGACCCAACAAACCCCATTTTTACCCCTGTCAGACTAGGGACCGCCAAAGGAATGAGTCTGAGCCCTAGGTGGTAGATGCCTAAGCCTACTCGCATCGTCCGGTGAAAGACCACCCTACCAGAATTGGGAAGCGCTAAGTGGTTTTCCCAAATCACGTTCCGCTTGGTGGTCCCGTGTTCCACAGTAGGAATATATGGACATGATGGTGCTTCCAGGATCAAAATATTCCGGAAGTAAACTCCCCGGCCATTCGGACCTCCGGGCGCTGGGTGGCCCTGGGAGCCCTTCATTCCGCATTTCACAGACAGCAAAGATACCGAACCAATTTAGAATAGATTTCTGCAACATAAGAGGCCTAAATACAAACATAAATTCGGTACACCAACATCTACAAGCAAATAGACCACACATATTAGCCCTTACAGAAACACAAGTATGTTCTACAACAACAACAGTGAACTGCCTCTATCCTGGTTACGACTTACATACCCGATTTAGATATAAGTTCGGAATATGCCTTTTTGTCCGAAGCGACCTTTCATGTCACTGCGAGGAAACACTCGAACCGAACAACCTTGACGTCATGTGGCTCAAGTTCACCGCCAAGGGATTAACCAAGTTTATATGTTGTCTCTATCGCCCTCCGAGCGATAGAGCCTACCCAAGTTTTTTTCCAACACTAGCTACCACTTTTGACTCCATACAGGTCGATCACCCCAGTTCAGAAATAATCGTTCTGGGAGACTTCAATGCCCACAACACCAACTGGCTCAAACATCACAACAAGACCGACAACGAAGGTAGAGAAGTTGAAGCATTTGCCATCAGCTGCGGGCTTACTCAACTTGTAGGCGAACCAACTCGAATCTCAGAGAGGGGCGAATTCGCCGCCCTCCTGGATCTTTTTCTGACCACCAATCCTGACCATTACAAGGTTACAGTTGGTCCGCCATTAGGTACTTCCGACCACAAACTTATTACAACGGTTTGTGAATTGCCACCCATAGAGAAGGATCCACCATTGCCTCGCAAAATCTGGCATTACAATTCTGCAAACTGGGGGGAAATCCTTGAAGAACTAGATACGCAAAAGGCATCAGGACCGGACGGAATACCTGCCATCGTGCTAAGGAACTGCGCCAACGAACTAACACCCGTTTTTTCCAGGCTTTCTTCTCTTTCTTACAGAAAAGGGATTTACCCATCCTCTTGGAAAGTCGCTCGAGTACAACCTGTTCCAAAAAAAAGGCAAGAAAACCACGCCCTCAAACTATCGCCCAATTGCCTTGCTTCCAATAATCTCCAAAGTCATGGAACGTGTAGTCAACCAGCAACTACTCAAATACCTCGAGAACAACAGAATAATCAGCGATAATCAATACGGCTTTCGCAAAGAGAGATCGACAGGAGATATTTTGGCCTATGTCACTCAAATATGGAGTAGGGCAATTGAAAACTACGGAGAGTCTCGAGCGATTGCGTTGGATATTTCAAAGGCATTCGACAGAGTTTGGCATGACGGACTACTCAACAAACTGCCGTCTTGGGACTGCCCGCCTTTCTCTGCAGCTGGCTGGCCAGTTTCCTTAAGAACCGATCCCTACACGCTGCAGTCGATGGACACATCTCGGACACATTCACCATCAACGCGGGCGTGCCTCAGGGCGCAATACTTTCACCAACTCTGTTCCTCATCTATATGACCTGCTGATCGAAACGAATAATCCTGTTTACAGTTTTGCAGATGACAGTACCCTTGTCTCCCACTTTAGATCAGAAAAACCCTTACCAGAGACTCATCACCGCAGACAGGAGCATATTACAGCAATTAATCAAGACCTGGAGAAAGTTCAAACTTGGGGCGACCGAGTGTGTGCATAAAAAAAAAATCGTCCAATTTTGATCAAACTTATATAGGTGTACTATATCTAGTATTTTATTTTTTTTTTTGTAGAGAATTCGACGATGGTGATGATGATAATGATAATAAAACAAAAATTATACACACATGTAATGTTTTAAACTTTACCTCGGTTGCATTTTATTTACTTATTTAGACAAATAATGTAATTATCATACGGCCTGATTTAGTTAAGTATGAAGTAGTACATTGACCCAACCGTGTATTGGCATATTGTGCTATTATTCAGAGCAGTTTTACTCTCATTCGCAGTATACTATGGTTTTATATTGCGCGTAATTTCAAAATACAGTATATACCGAGATTCATACCACGAACCTGTTTTAACGGTCTGAAACGCAGTATATAATGGGTTAGTTTGGGTTAGATGGGTTAACTCAAACTAACCCATTATATACTACGTTTCAGACTGTTAAAACATAGTCGTGGTCTGATTTGCGGTATATATATTCTGAAATTACGCGTAACATGCATAGTATACTGCGAATGAGAATACAGCTGCTCTTATTAATAGTACAATATGCCAATACGCGACCCACCCACCAATCTGAGTTCCATTCATTCATTTTAAAGGTATTTAGGATATGGCATTTTAAGACTAAACGAAATCGGTGATCATATTAACCGTAATTATAACCTTAAACTTAATAAGTGACAAGCTAGTAATTATATAGACAGCAAATAACATCATTACGAATAAAAAAAAGATGTTTCAGCGAGAGAATGTATGATTCCCATGTATGTATTACCGGGAACGACTAAGCATTTTTATGTTCTGGTTCTTTTTCTGATAATATGTAGTAAAGATCACCAAAGATAAATAAATACAAGTGGAAGACGTAATTCAACACCAAATGCTCTCACCTACCTTGGTAATCAAGGTAATAATAATTATTGAATGGGTATTTTCGATACAAACAGCCCCAGGTGAAGTTCGGTGGACTGCCGGAAGTCCCCACATGGGGTAAACGCGATGAAGGTCGATTTTGGGTTAATTTCTGCTCGTTTTGCCCCCGGAGCGAGCGGGACCATGGTATTTCAATGTTCAATATAGTGTCTATTAAAATTATATTTCTATGTAAATGCAATTATTTACTATCAATTATAAATAGATGTTATTTATTACTCAAATAATTTACACCATAAATTAAACGTTATACCTGCTTGGTGTCGAAATTTCATCCGCCCATTACAAAATATTGTATTTATCTTTGCTATCACTAAGAAGAAAAGAGTATAACAAGTTTTTCATGCCAATCATGTGGCAAATGCTTTAGCAAATATAAGAGCCGATACTTTTGCTGGGAGCGCTAGAGGACGGAAGAGAAAAAGATAGATTGTTCACGTATATTTTGACACCCTCATGGAGAGTTTATTATTAGAGCTAGAAAAAAAAAGTAAAATTCAAAACTGTTTTTTTTTTGTCAGAATATATAAATTACCATCGTAAGGCTGTCAAAAAATGGGTTTTTTATAGTCCGTTCGTTACTGATTTCTAATATAAGAGGTATAATACCTCGATCTCGTGGATTTCCTCCTTCTTGGTGGTCGCAGTCAGTCGGTCATTGTGTTTGGTGTGCGATCGGTGGCCATGGGATTGAGTGCGGGGTTTTGCCGGGGTCTGCCTTAGGACTCTTTCTCTTCTTGATCTATGTAGATGACCTTATCCCAGTTAACATTTCAGGAAGATGTACACTTTTTGCTGACGACACCTCTGTTGTGCGGCACAGTGAAGATGCAGAACAAATATTACCAAAACTAACACTGTAGGGCAGGAGCGGCTCGTGAGTATATTGGCAAGTGGGTCAAATCTAGGTGGAAAGAGGCGTATGCCAGGATAGCGTCAAAGGCGAAAAAATTTCCAGGTGCCACGCCCGAAATGTCTTATATCAGTAACTCCAGTTTTGGTCCATAAAGAATTATCGGTACAAAACAAAATACAGGGAAAACAAAAATATGCATTTTTTACGTTGTATCCGCAACTCCTGTCAGGAATGTTGTGCATAGGTGGCTTAAAATACCTGTTAATTTCATTCCCTCCTATCTTTTGTAGTTTGTCTTAGGTCTAGAAGGTTTCGGGCGTTCATTTTTTTTTAATTTCTAAACGCTTTTCAAACGTCAATGTGCCGCTTATTTTACACTGAAGTATTTATTGCACAGAAGCCATTGGTAAATAATTGTTTATAACTCCAAGTACTTGCACTACATTTACCACTAACCAAACGCCACAATGCAACAATGTCTAAATTCAAACAAAAAGTTAGGAAAAGTAAAAGCAAATTATAATTTAAATAAAACCCTCGCGCCCGTCGGCCTGCTATAATCGATAATATTAACAACTAAATTTCATATAAGTTTTTGCAAATGCAATGTGTAAATCAATATCAGCCAATCAATATTCGTTTATTTTCTTTGTCTAACCCGTAACCCAAATGTTTGCAATATAATATTTTACCGCCCCGAACGGTTCGAGTGTGTTTTCATAAAGGTCGGGCAGCATGCGAACCTGCAAGCGCCAAAAGCACTATCATTGGCCGGCCGTCGACAATTTCGTCAACTATGTGTCTCTTTTTAACTCCTTAGAAAGCGCGTATCTACGCGCTCCGTCTTAGTTTCGGTTCTCTAATTGCCGTAAAAAGCCATAAGGTGAATTTAAAATACGGCTGGGCATCCATCAACCGGACAAATTGGGGAGTTTTCGCATGACACCTTTTAAAAAATAACTATCAGCTGAAAATTAAATTAAAATTAGGTGGGTCATTGACCAAATGACCTTACTGAGAAGCCGCGCCTGCTGTAGGGTTTAAGTGTGATATGCACGGCCTGCAGTTGGGGGAAGAATCTGTTCGGGAGGCGGCGGTGACCAAGTTCCTTGGTGCTTTGTTTGACGGTGAACTTCGGTTTGAAGATCACATGTTGAAGTTGAGCGGAAGGTTTCCGTCGGGATGTTTTGCAGTTAGAAGGACTCGTTTGAAGCTTGGCGCGGACAGTCTATTTTGCCCTTTTTGAATCACACCTCGGCTATGGAATTCCATTTTGGGGTGCTGAATATTTTGTTCGTTCTTCAGAAGAAGGCTGCTCGCTTCATCGCAAATGTGGACCAGAGGGAATCTTGCCAACCTCACTTTTTCTCAGAGAATTCTTACTCTTACATCTTTGTTTATTCTTGAAACAGCATCACTGATATACCAAGAATCGTCATAGCCTTCAGGGTCCTGCCCCTCAGCATGTCACGCGGCGGGCTCTCCAATGCCCTTGCCAATACCAACAAGAACATTAACGAACAATGTTTAATCACACACCGATTCAGATTAGGACTGTCAGTAATTTAAATTACATGGTGATTACAAGTATCACCATACCAACAAACCTAGTTCTCGAAAAGTTCGTCATGAAGAGGCATCGAAGAATAAAGCAAATACCAATAATGATTGAAAAATACAACATAGAATCATTGGATAACGACTGCACCAAATATCTATATGAAAGCAACAGACTATGTGGAAAACTTGTATCGGGAAACATAGCAGACAAGAATGTGGAAGACAGCTGGAACATAATTAAGAGATTAAAACAGAGTTTTATCCACAATACCGAAACAGAATATTTTCACTCGACGCGCGTTTCGCTAACCATGTTGGCATCATCAGATGGTTAAAACTTTTAATCATCTCTTGACGGTTAGCGAAACGCGCGTCGAGTGCAAATATTCTGTTTCGATATTGTGGATAAAACTCCGTTTTAGTGCATGTTGCCGAAGGTTCCAAACTCCGACGTAGATAATTAAGAGATGCATACAAGAGGCAGCTAACGAATCAATAGGGAAAAGAACCATAAAATTAAATTCGCAAAACGAAACCAAGCTTTAGTTAACACAGGAGGTAAAAACGCTGGCCGAGGAAAAAAAAGGAAGGCACTTACAATGCAAAATTACACCAACAGAGGAAAATTGCAATAACTATAAAGAAACAAGAAATAGAGACAACGCGGCAATCAGAAGAATCAAAAGAGAAGAATACTATGGTATCGAGACTAGAGCTGACACGAATAAGACAAAGAGCATCCTCAGAACAGCGGACATGAAAACCTTAAGAACCATCGCAGGGAAGACACTTACAGACAGGGTGAGAAACAGTGACATAAGGGAGGCTTATATAGAGAGATGGGCGAGGAAAAGAAGAAGATATTGGCGTGGCCACATAGACAGAATGTACCAAGAGAGACTAGCATACGTCGCTAAATACGGAAAACCAGCAGGCCGACGACCGCTAGGAAGACTACCTAAGAGATGGAAAGATATCTGGAACTCTATCTCACAGGATAACCCACCGAATTGAGCCTTTGCAATTAACAGACCTTAAGGTCTTCTTGAAGTAGAAGAAGTAATTTAAAATGTTTCAGGAGATCTCTTCAGGCATTGCTTGATGAAAAAGCGTACTACAACTTGACTGAGCATGATGCTGACTCACTCTCTTAAAAATGTCTGCTGTTTTGCTATATTTTTATTTATTTACACAATGTGATATGTATTGTACGTAACCTATGTCATTTGTTCTCCTGTTTCTGCTTTAGGTTTTAGATTTTAGTGATTCTCTTGAGTGTTGTGCTATATTTATATTACCAACATACTATTTATTTTAGCAAATAACGTGTTTTGTCCATGAAATTTATTTCTAGGCAATAAAGTTCTTTTTGACTTTGACTATTTAGAACCAAATGATGTGTTACATTTCGTGTTTATTTTAGGAATAATAGCCATGAAACACAATTTTTAAAAATGGACTTTGTATATTCTAAATAATATACAGATGTATTTCATAAACAAACGAGAATTGAATATCTTTATTTCATTCACACAGTACGATAAGATATAGACAACTATTTTATATACGTCTACCACACGAATTTCAATATAAGAAAACATCTTAATATTCCTCGTTGTGAAAATATAAAAATGTCAATGACGTTCTTATACCTACATTAATAAAACTCTCAATTTGACAAACATATTATATACATATAAAGATTAAAATACTTGAATTATTATTGCGACATTTTCTTGATTTCTAACAATCAATGTAAATATAATTTCTATATTGGTAAAAATATTGTAAAAATCTTGTAAAACATATTCAAAAATATGGTGTTAATAATTTGGTCAGTCTTCCATTAAGTAGTAAAAATGCAATGTTTTGGACCCAAGGAAATTTCATGTCTAAGCTTATATACAACTTTATAATAAAACAGTTTGTTTTCAGATTATTACAAATTGAAATACTTCACATTGGCTCTTTCACTATATATGTAAGGGTGATTTCTTTTTTAATTTGGAACCCATCCCAGATGTTGAGATACAAAAATGTGTAAATTAAAAAGTTGTTAGGGTTTTGCTTAAACCGTCAGAGAATAATACCGGGAAAATATTGCACTTTGGCATCATGCAATTTTGACCAGTTTGTATGTTTTTTTCTGCAAAAATAGAAGATTATCTAGTTTCATGTAATTTGGAATAAAAACGCATGCATGCATGGCTAGTGTGGATATACTCACAAGCCTGAAGCCGGTGCATGAGAAACTTAAAATCAGCTGTTCGGAATAAAATCGCAGTCATAAAAATACATGAAGGCGCAAGAGCGCATATAGAATATTATTTATACTTTTGAAATTTTTATTAAAAATAACAGGGTTGCGTAAACGTCTACAAATCTGTTGCGGTGTTTTTCTCTGAAAGTTTGTACAAGACCCAACAATTTTCCTATTGATACAATTTTGTATATTTTTAATAAAACTTCTAGGGGCGAATCAAAGTATAAAAAGATTTTAAAGAAATGCTGTGAATGCCTTTTGGATACACCAAATTGCTTGCTACTAAATTTTCAATACTGCCTAGAGTGGACGGAATACACAATACATATTTTTTACAGTCAGTGATTTAAAAAAAAAATCTATTACATATTTGGCTTCAATATATTAGCTCAAATATATCAGTGCATGATTATTTCTAATTGAAAAAAAAAGCAATTTGCTTAAACGTGAATCGAAAAAAATTATTTTTCATTTCTTTCTATCAAATATTATTGAAAACTGCATGAAACAATACCCGTTTTGTATTAAGGATGTCATTTTTTGATCAACAATATATTGAAAGTATCATTATTCTTGACATTAACAATAACTTCGATTGCTAACGTAGTTCATCTAAAAACGAACATACATTATGTATCAACCTTATCATTTCACTCACTTTCTTATACTGTTTATACAGTACATTTTATGGAAGCCTCAAATGTAAATGCCTGGATTTCACAAGATTACTATAGGGAAAGAGCCAAATAAAAAAATGGTACACAGTTCCAGCCATGTGTAATTAATATACAAAAACCTTATCTAAAACAAGGCTGACAACTAATCCTGTTTTTTTTATCACCAACATTAAACTTATAAAAACAGGTTTCAGTCATCTTTGAAGCAGCACATTGTGTTAAGACCGAACGTTTGAATTCCAGTGAACTAACAGCTTTTACTGAAGATAGCAAGTAGCAAGTAGGCGGTCAACACTAACTTAAGCTGTGTGTTCTGTGCGAACTTCAACTGAATGGAAGTTCGCCAAATAAAATGCTGCTTATGAAGTCAATAATGTGGATTCGGCTGAGATTGAGGCAGAGAATTGCATCACTATAAAGTTGTGCTCAGAAACTAAGATTTAGGTAGATCAGCAGCGGAATACTGAAGGTTTATTTGGAAGGATTTCAAAAGTATGTATATATTGGCACTTAGCATTCAGGAGATTGATAATCGAAGCCGTATGAGTATAAAGAGGACATTGCCGGTATTAAATCCAAATGTCCAACTCGCTAGCTTTTTCGACATATTACCACTATAGCCCGTAGATAGTTGAATACGCTTGCGGCATTCGGTGCAGCATGTTTGAGGCTTTAATTTTCAATAAGTATTTTATCATGTCTCATGTACTGATGATCAATACTTTAGAAGTTTCTCGAGTAGCGAATTTTATGGCTTCTATAGTATGTATATAATATACGCCATTCATATTGCACTGAATTCCGTATAGGTTATGAGACCTTGTATCAAAATTCCTGCACTCGGAAAGACCAGTTAAAATATTTGATATTGGCAAATAGAGATAACTGAAAATATGTACAATCAATCTATAAGTTGAGCACAAATTTTCTACAACTACTAGCACAACGAACATTTGTGAATTTGAAATGTGCACTACTATTGCAGTAAGTCGAAAATGTTGTAAGTGTAAATTAAAAAGTTCATTCATCTGTAATACTAGCAATCCCTCATACTTTTGGATTATCAAGCATATAGGAAGAACGCGCAACATTTTTTTAGGATAATACCTCTGCATGTTTGAAAACTGTAACTATTCAACTATTTCTTGGTTTATATGTACTAAAAACATATCATTCGGCCTTATGCACAATGTTACGCCCAAACTAATAAACAGGGTAATTTTTCATACCCTTAGATTGAGAATTACAAGCCAATAAATCACACTTTTTTAATTTTTGTGCAAAATCCTTTTAGCCGCCCTTATCAAAGGCGTTAGACTCCGCAGCTCCATTTTTTCTTCTAGAAATTCATGTTTTAATAGTTCATCTGCGGTAGACCTGTTGTCCACATCTACTTGTAAACACTGGTCTATAAAATCTTGAAGTTTGGGTGAGCATGCGTCCCATCTTACAATTTGTGGCCTGCCATTTGCTACAAACGAGTATTCTTAACTTTAGAAGTCTGAATTAAAATTAAAAGAGTTATTAACAGAATCGACAAACGAAAATATAGAACTTATGTAAGCTCAATTCAGTTCAAATATTGAATACATCATATACCATCGCAATTAAAGTTAAGTTGATAAAAAAAAATATGATGATAATAAAAAGGCGTAAAAGAGGTATATTTTATAATAATTCTCATGCATAATCTCCTATTTTAAAATTTGATAGTTTATAAGTTTAGATACCTATGTAAAGCTGCATTCTGGAAATCTCAAACACAATACCAAAATAACAATTTCAGCCTGAAAATATTTAATGATCAGGCTAGGAAATCTCCATATGTGGAAATCATTTTTAAATAATAAAATGTATTGGAATACTGTTCTCTGTTTATTTTGTATTCTTTTTTCTTAATATTTTTTATTTTAATTTCTGCAGGACTTCTCAGTGCTGATTCTCGGGGAATACATAAAACTATTATAAACAATATTAAATTTAAATGGACCCATTCAATTTTTCATTAATGTATTCACATTGGAATATGAATTTTTAAATGATTAAACTACCTATTGAAATTGCGTGATGAATGTACAATATCAGTATCAACACAGTCAACAACACTATTCAGTTCTCCTACTTGTTTGTTAATTTTCAGTGTGAAGAGTTTGCTCTATAAAATTGAAACTTGGCTGGTATTTGTGCAAAGTTAGTTCAAAGGATTCCTATATTCAAATTTTTCCTTTGAGTTGTAACTAGTCTTTATATTGATGATTTGCTAAGAACAATACACCATAACAGAGGAAAGGTATTTTGCAGATAAACATTCCTTGGGAACAATAGCCAGCGATATACACATTGACATACACCATTTGTGAGCAGTTAAAAAAATTGATTGTTTACTAACAAACATCCAATACAGGAATTTGTTTGTTTACTGTTGGATTTCATAGAAGAGTTTTAGCATAAGCAAACTTTTAGGCGCATTACGTTATTTTAAGGTAACGATTAATAGAAATATGTCTGAAGTTGGTTCAATGAAATTTAGATATAAGTGTTGTGCAACAAAAGCCCATGGATATTTCTGCTGTACAATTTGCATGGGAATTTTTCACTCAAGTTGTTTAGAGAGAGAGATTTTTAAAGTCACAAGAAAATCAGTGAAAATCAAGTTTACTGTTCTGAAAAATGTTTTTCTGAAAAAGATTCGACCAATGATCAAAACCTTAAAGAGACTCAAAATAAATTAGATATTCTAATAATAATAAT
>MU190396.1:11155-43376 GCA_016904865.1 Pissodes strobi
TCGATACCGTATAATCCTCAGTATACTAGAGGACTCCAAAAAGTTTTTAAGGAAGTAGGTTTAAAATTAGTATATCAGACTCAGTTCAATATTAAGAAACTATTAGGTGGTCCAAAGGACAAAATTGAAATATTGGAAAGAAGTGGAATATATGAAATTGGATGTATGGATTGTAACCAAAAATATGTTGGGCAAACTAGAAGATCTATACAGACTAGATTCAAAGAACATTTAGCTCATTTAAAGTATAGTAGAACAGAAAAATCAAGTGTTGCCGAGCATGCTTTTGATAATAATCATAGAATAACAATTAAAAATTTAAAATTAATTCATAATATAACTGATAGGAGATTATTAGACGCATATGAAAGTATGGAAATTATTAAATGTAAGAATAGTTTAAATAGAGATAGAGGGCCTATTCCGTATAGTCCATTGTATTGGTTAATCAAGCGTGACTAGCGGGATCCCAGGATTGGTTCTGTTTAGTTCCGCTTGATTAAGCAAACAGTAGTATAAAAGGGAGTTAGGTAGATTTTAATTTTAGTTTTAATCATCTCCTGATGATGCTAACATGGATAGCGAAACGCGCGTCGAGTGCAAATATTCTGTTTCGGTATTGTGGATAAAACTCTGTTTTAGTGCATGTTGCCGAAGGTTCCAAACCCCAACGTAGTTGTTACGTTCGTCACCAAAATCTTATAAACACCCACTATCAAAAATATTTACACTGTTCTTCAAAAATTCAATTCAATTCATCTTGCCCCGCTCTCCATGACAAATGTTTGGTTTTGAAAATTGAGTTACTGACTTTTAAATTAATATGATACCTAGAGAAATACTTTCTCAAACTTTTAATAGCATGATATATCTAATAATATGTTTTACATTAACTAAGTTATTGTTTGGAACCTTCGTAAAAATGCACTAACAACGGAGTTTTATCCACAATGCTGCAACACGTTTTTATTCTTCAAGTTAAAAGTAAAGATCTTTAATTAAAAGGAAACCTAGCCCCGGAGAGTCGTATTGCCAATGCCCAACCCCGGTAGTGGGTCGTTAGAGCGCCACCAGTTCCGTCTAACTAAACTGAAAAAGCTCCGCGAGTGTTGTGCAGGGTAGCTAGGTCCGCTTATTAAATTAAAAAGGCACTTAATCTCAACTAAACAAGAAAACACAATCTAAAATTTAAGGAACAATATATTTGCTACTAAGTTCTTTTTTTCTTGAAAACACCACAACAATCTCACAATAAAATTTGCAAGTTTAAAGACAAAGGAATGTCAAATGACTATTAAAGTATTTGATAAAATAAACAGAGTAGAATATGTAGATTGTACGGAGACCAATTCTGTTGTTTATTTATACTCGGTACTGTATGCCTTACAAGTAAATTCACTAAACACTACAAACCGAAGTATCTTTGATGTTAACTAAGCTAATTACATCTAGGGATCCGTGCGCTAATACTTGCACTAATAATAATATGTAGCAATGAACGGCCACAATAATTAAATCAAATGACTCGATAAATTAATAAGAGGAATAAAAATTAGAATAAAACTTATTGAAAGCTTGGCCGTCAATGCTTGTTTTATATTATAAAGAAAGAAAATTCACAGCGGTTATATTACTCAATAAAGGAATGAAAATAATACAATTTGGAAAGTGTTTTAAAGCCTGACTTATATTAAAAAGAGACAAAATTGGAAGCAATTAGATTAACCGGTCCGATAAGCCAGTGAATAAATTAAAATAAAATTAATGAGCTGTCTCAGAGCTTGGCGGTCAACGTTTGATTTATATTAAAAGAAGGAAAATTAAGAGCGATTATATTAAACTGATAAACAAACGAATTCATGAAAAATAAAGCTTCTTTCTGTACGATGCCCAAATCCGGTCCTCGAACTCTAGTGGAGGCGCCGGGCACCTATAGATACCTCAGGTACTGCTATTCCATTGCCCCAAGGGAAAAAACTAGCCGAGGACTCGATAGTTCGGTGTCAAGATTGGCTGATAATTGAACTGTGGCCCACTAATTGAACTGTGGCCCACTAATTGAAGTTGTGGCCCGCTAGTAAAACTTGTAGCCTGCTAGCAAAAGTAGTAGCATGGTTACCAAAGGTGGTAGCCTGCTGGCAAAAGCCTGAAATAACCCAGTGCGCATTAGACAAAGCCCCTTATTTTAATAAAAACACATAGCCCCCCCCTTGCATAAATATAACTTCTATATAAAACAAAATTCCCCTGAAAAAAACATAGACTTGCAATGACCATCAGCAAACAAAAGAGATACGAAAAGATGGATATGAATCACCCTTAAAAGAAAATATGAGCTTCCCCATACGATCAAAATTAAAGTTACATTAAAATAAAAATTCGGATTTGATAAAATGGAGTAGATAAGATAACACATGGGACACAAAGCAAATGGCGGACTATGCACAAAAAGGTTAACACAGATAAAGCGAGTAAATCATTAATTTAGGCAAAAAGACTGTAGCAATAATTACCTCGTTAGCGTGTGAGGGCTATGGGAAAGCCTCTGGTCCGCGTGCTTTACAGGCAGTAGGGAAAAAAATAATTCCAGAGAAAATGCTTACCTAGTACAGTATTTAGATCCCGAAAAAATCGGTGGTGTCAAAACACAAAGAAATACCACAATATATCCCCAAAGAAAAGGGTCGTATTAAATCACAATACTAAATGTGGAGTCTCTATATGACTGCACTAGCAAACCTTCTACTCGCTTTGAAAGGTAATCTTAGAAGAACTCTCGATTGGTTTCCGTCAATTTGCCTTTCTCCTTCTACGAGATCAAACGCTACGTCAAAACATGCCAAGTGATTTCGATACAAGGAATAATTCTAAGATACTAAACGACTGAGTTCTCGTTTATTATGAGGGTAACATGACGGCGGAAGCCACAATTAATGCATTGAAATCAAGTGATTCAAGAAACACCAGAGAATATGCCCTAACAAAACGATACACTTAAATAATTTAAATCGACAGCTGGCATTTATAAGAAATAGTACATTTCTGTACTCGGGACTAACAAAGGAATGTTACAAAAACTACAGCCTGCCGTGTGAAGAGATAAATATATTTAATAGCAGAAGTTCCAAAACGACCTAATGATCTGTAACAATTCGATTTTGCCAATTTTAATATTTCATTTATATGCAGCATGTAGGGAAAAAATGATGCTGTATTTTGCACGCTTCGGTTTATTAATTCTAAATTCATTAATTTGATTTGATTGAAAATGCTGTTTCCCTAATATGAATTAACTATATTTTAGGTATAGATTAGCTATATATTCGTATTAGCTTTTAGAATCCGTTGTGACCATCTATTTTAGTTGATAAGCGATGTATGTACAGGGTGGCCCGTTTAAGAGGGGCCTATACCTTATCTCGAAAACTACGGGGGTTGGAAAAAAAATTAAATACAAAAGTTGTTCCTAGCAAAATGATCCTAATTTTTTTTGTATTGTTTTAATCGTCACTTTTTTATATACAGGATGGTCAAAGAAAGTTACAATTTTTTAAATGAAACACCCTATATTTTGTTACATTTTTGGATTCTACTTAAAATTCTAATCATATTTGATGTATGATGTTATACCTCTAGAGTTAGTAATTTCACAGATATAAACAGTTGAAAATCGGTACTTTGACTACTTTTCACCTTGGTAACAAGAAAACCATTAGAAATGGAGTAAAATTAATTTCACATTCAATCTTAACTTTTCAAGAGCTATTTGACGGTACTAAATGACAGGTGGTACCATGGGTACTAAATCTGGTACCTCTGTAGGTACCATCAGTTAGCACCTTCAGATAGCTCTTGGAAAGTTAAGATAGAAATGTGGAATTCATTTTACTCCATCTTTAATGGTCTTCCTGCTACCAAGGTAAAAAGTAGCCAAAGGACCGATTTTCAACTGTTTATAGCTGTGAAACTATTAACCCTAGATGTATAACATCATACAACAAATATGCTTAGAATTTTAAGTAGAATCCAAAAATATAATAAAATATTGGGTGTTTCATTTAAAAAAGTGTAACTTTCTTTGACCATCCTGTATATAAAAAAGTGACGATTAAAACAATACAAAAAAAAATAAAGTTCATTTTATTACGAATAACTTTTGTATTTAAATTTTTTTGCCAACCCCCGTAGTTTTCGAGATAAGGTATAGGCCCCTCTTAAACGGGCCACCCTGTACCTTATTATTAAGATAACTTGGCTTGATTTGCATTATATTATCGTAAACAGCTAGCGAGTCGATTTATATTTTTAAAGAGTTCTGTTAGCCTGCAAATACGTTGCACTTGACTTATTGAACCATAATTTAATTTCAGTTTGAATATTCTATTACCTTTTGAGAACCAGAGGTTGATGTTCCGGAGATCGTTTTTGAACCTCTGCTTTAAATATATTTCTCGTTCGGTACAGCTGACCAGTTTTTTTGTAAGGCTTATGCCAAATAATAGGGATGGGCTATCTATCACGCGTTTTTCATTCTCGATTTAGATTTTTGAAGGTTTTTCATTCCTGTTAAAGCATATCCTAGCATTTCTGGAAGAATGTAATTTTAGCTCACTATTCGTGGCTTCCGCCGTCATTTATCATCATAATAAGCGAGAATTAAGGCGTTTATTTTTTTAGAATTATTCCTAACCTAACCGGAACGTAAGACGAACGCTTGCCAGGGCGGCTAGAAACTCCACGTTTTAAGTATTGTGATATAATACAACCCTTTTGATAAGGCATTTATCATGTCGTTTCCACCGATCTCCATTCGTTTCTGTTTGTGTTTTAACACGACCGATTTTTCGGGCTCAACAAGCTGTACTAGGTAAGCATTTTCTCTGGATTCCTTTTTCTGCGGTCTATGAAGCACGTGACCGCCATGTTGCTAATTTTTTTTTCCATTATTTATAGCGGCTTCCACGTTCGTCCCATAAGACCGAGGTCGTCGAATCTCTCCTAATCCACCCTCAAGTCCGAGGTTGAGGTAAATATCGCTACGGTTTTGCCTAAATTAATGAAATTGATTGCTTATCTACCATTTATTTTTTTTGTGCACATAACGCCATTTGCTTTTCCCATATGTTATCTTATCTACTCCATTTTATCTGATCCGAATTTTTATTTTAATGCAACTTTAATTTTGATCATATGGGGAAGTTTATATATTCTTTTAGGGGTGATTCATACCTATCTTTTTATATTCAAGTTGCCTGAACCTTAATATCTCTTTTATTTGATTTATTGCACTGCAAGTCCATGGGTTTTTTTTTGTCTGGGAAAATTTGTTTTATAAAGAAGATGTATTTATGCAAAGAGGGAGGGGGTCTATGATTTTTATTAAAGTAAGGGGGCTTCATTTAATTCGCAGAACTACCACTTGTTCTGAAGGGCCAGAAGCAGGTCCACAACCTTTTCTCTGGAAGACCAGAAGCGTCAGTGAAGGGCCTTAACTTGTGGTTCCCGCACTAGAGGCCATCGACAGAGTTCGACGACGGGATTTGGGTATAAGTTTGGTGTCTCATTGTTTCTTATATTTACTCTTCGTTTGCTTTTATTCATATAAATCAAACATTGAATTGAGGTAGCTCATTGATTTTTAATTAGTTTAATTTACATTTACATTTATTCACTGGTTTATCGGATCAGTTAATCTGATTGCTTTGAGTTGTTTTCTCATTTTAATAAAGTCAAGCGCTGGCTGGATAATTTAATTTCTTTTCATTTATTAGTCGGCAGATATAACCGCTCTGAATTTTATCTTTTTATCATATGAATCAAGCTAACCATAGTTTTAATCTAATCTAGTGCTTTTATTAACTTCTCAAGTTTTTTCGATCTAATCATTGTGTTCGCTCATTTCGGCATATTATCACCATCAGTGCAGCTATTAGCGGACGCATACCTAGTTGTAAGAAGCTTAGTCTGCGTCAAGTGATCATTTTAATAAGTAGTGTTTAGTGCATTTAGTGATAAGGCATATAGAACCGAGGTTTTCCTACTGAATTGGTATCTGTACGTACAATCTTCATATTGTACTCTGTTTACTTTATTAATTACTTTAAGTCATTTAACATTCTTTTGTCTACTCAACCACATTTTAATATAACCTTTTTCTCCAGATAGATTGTTGCTGTGTTTGCAAAAAAAGGATTTAGTAGCAAATATAGTGTTCATTAAATTTTTAGATTGTGTTTTCTTTTTAGGTTAAGTTAGTTGATTATAGTGCCATAATTATTCTCATTTTCTTGAAAGTTTGAAATTAAGTACTAAGAACCGGTTAATTTTATGAGCGAATCTAGCCACTCGGTACAACACCAGCCGAGCTCTTTCCATTTAGCAGGCTAGAACGGGTGACGCCCAAACGACCCCACGACAGGGCCGGGCTTTGTAACGCGACTCTCCGGGGCTAGGTTAATTTTTTTTAATTAATTGGGAAAAAAAATCTTTGGGTTTAATCAGAAAAACGTGTTGCAGATCTCAGAAATGATCGGCCGGTGATTGGAATCCGGCAACCAAAAGGTTCCCAAAAAGTTATTCAAACCGACAAAAAAATATGAATCGATGAGTTTAATGCAGCGTGCAGGCGGGTTTTATTCACAGAATTCTTAAAAATATAAATCGGTTCACTGGCCGTTCTACAGTAATGTAATATAAATCAAGCCAAGCTATCCTAATAACAATGTGCTTCGCTATGCCAATACAAATATATCGTTAACCGATACTGAGAATAGAGTTAATTTACAATAGGAAAGGCGGCAATTTCAAGCGAATTGTTAGCAAATCGAAACAATAAATTTAGAATTAATAAACCGATGAGTGTAAAATACAGCATTATTTTTGTTTCTAAATGCGGCGTATAAATGAAATTCCGAAATATTTGACACTGGCAAAATCGGACTGTTACAATGCCGAAACAGAATTTTTGCACTCGATGCGCGCTTCGCTAACCATGTTAGCATCATCATGATGCTAACATGGTTAGCAACATGCGCGTCGTGTGAAAAAATTCTGTATCGGTATTATGGATAAACCTCTGTTTTAGATTAAAGTGCATTGCCTTTTACCTGCAATATATACAAATTTTGCTTATAACATACCACATGTTACAGCCAGAATAATTACACATATAGGTACATTAGAAAAATAAGTATATCCACCATATGCAAAATCTGGAATCTCAGGAGTCGGGTAGTAGTTTTATTCTTGCAAGATCCATAAAATGTATAATGAACAATTGAACGAGAATTATGAAACTTTAACGCGACCAAACCATCATGGACATATAATGACTTAAATGTTATTTTGATGGACTTTTTATAGAGAAAGGATAACTACCTTATGATTTCCATTTTAAAGCACTTTCACTAAAATCAAATTTTCCACACCAATATAAGCCATTGTTAACAAGTAATAGCATATTATTAAACGTCTAATTTATGGTAGCCGTTACTCACGCAAGTCGCCCGGGTGAATAATGGCCATAAATTGCAAGTTGAATACCTACTAGATTTTATCCACAGTCATTATAATAATTATGAGGAAGATTTGAATTTGTGTTTTTGGTGTCACTCTTACTATTAATTATTGTCTTCATGTTTTAGGAAAAAAGCCGCTATTTAAAATTTGGCAATTTTAAACGTCAAAATTAATAAAGATAAATGATATGAAAAACGTCAATATTATCTGTTGACATGCCTCGGGAGTCGCAGCCATCTGGATCTTCTCTACATATAATATTTGGGAAGCTTATGATCAGATTTATGTGGTTTACGACATGCCTGTATATATAGTACTTTTTTCTATCTTTTTCTTCTCAGTGGACGTCGGCGATCAGTCTCCGATCTGATTTTATTCACAGCAGATCGAAATAATTCTATTGATGTCAGACCTGTCCCTTGTCGCAAGTTTCTCAGCCATCATATTCGACATATTTTTTGCCATATTTTTCCATCGAATTATCATCAGCATTATAAGTTGATGCAGCTTGTACTTCGTGTTGTTCCACATGATATGCCCAAAGTATGACATGTCGACCACTCTATTGATCAGTCTTTGAAGTCCTCCAGCGCTGTCAGCAATCAATACGGTGTCATCCGCATATCTCAAATTGTTGACCTTTTCTCCATCTATCAAGATGCCATCCTGTTCATCTTCCAGTGGCTCTCTGAAAAGTCTTTCTGATTCTACAATAGAGCAGACAGTACACAGCCCTGTTTGACACCCTGCTTTACGGAAAATTCCGCCGACGACCCATCATCCACTCGAACACACGCTGTTTGCTGCCAATACAATTTAGCTATAATACGGATATCTGTATCATCAAGTCCTGACTGATTTAGAATTTGGATTAGCTTATCATGGTTAACTCTATCGAACGCTTTCTCCAAATTAATGAAACAAGTGAAGACATCGCAATTTACGTCTCTGGCCCTTTGGATTAAAACATTTAAACTAAACAGTGCCTCTAGGGTACCTAAGCCGTCTCTAAATCCGAATTGCGTGTCGCTAATACCTGCCTCCAGCCTCCGATATATGCGTTCGTGAATAACCTTAAGGAAAACCTTCAAGAAATGGCTCATTAGGCAAATAGTCCTGTAATCTTCGCATGTTTTGGCTGTAGGCTTTTTAGGAATTGGTAAAAATGCCGACAGTAGCCAGTCCTTAGGAGTATTTCCGATTTCATAAATTTGGCTAAATAGATCCTTGATAATGTCCAGATCCACTTCATCAATAAGTTTAAGCAGGTCTCCAAGAACTTCATCTGGACCTGGTGCTTTTTCGTTCTTTAGTCTGCTTATTTCTTTAAGAACTTCCCAACGGGTAACGGGAGGTCCTGCTGTTACTGGAGTTTCCGTGATAACTGACGTTCGATTTTCATTGTCGTAAAGAGTATTTATGTATCTATTTATTTTATCATTTACGTCCAACAGTGCTTACCCATTTACATCGGTGACAATGCCAGTTTGTCTGGAAATGCGCATTTCAGCGGCTTCTTTTTGCGCATATTAAGAATGTCATGTTTTTTATCTGGTTCTTCTATTTCGTTACACTGGTGTTCCAACCAGGTCTTTTTGACTTCTTTGATTTTCCTTTTGATGTTCTTGTGGATCTGTTCATATTGTGTCTTATCCTTTTTCTATCACCTTTAGTAAAATAAATTTCTTGGAAAATGGTAGATCGGATTACCAGCATCTAACGTTTTGTTGCCTCGCGGTCGGTAATTTGTGTTTTATTTAACGTTATTTTTGGGTTGGTGTATTTAAGTTTCATTAATACTGTTTCAAGTTCTTTGTAAAAAGTATACTTCGGCCAACCTTATTAGAGCAAGGGTGAAGGAAACCATAAATTGAAGTACCACCAGCTATCCTTATTGATTTGTGTAACTAAGGACAAACACAATCAAAGAACTAGGAATTAGCTTTTGCAATGCCCCACCGAGAAAGGAGAAACGAAGGCAAACGTGTGATTGACGAAACTAATGACAAACACATTCAAAGAATCAGGAATAAACTTTTGCAATGCCCAGTGGCTACAGGAACTTCTAGTCGGTAGCAAAAGCAGTAAATAAAAACTTTAAAAAACGTCTCTTCCACGTTTGACGGACGAACGCGGCGTCAGGGCGACTACAGCTAAGGAAAAAGCAAACATGCTCGCCGAAATGTTATCATCGCACTCTACCTCAAACATTCCCCATGAATTAAGTTTCACCACCGTGACATTCGTAAAATCCTCGAAGAGCTAGCCACCAGGGCTATATGTCCTGGCATGACCACGTTGCTAACATTACAAAGTCAGCATCCCAGAAGCTTGGTGCGCTATTTCGCGACAAAAAACTGTATACACCGCAGCAGTTGCTTTTGCTCTACAAACCGCAAATAAGACCGCACCCGCACACCCTAAAGCCGCTGGATTCCATTCAGAAGAGAGCTGTGCATCTTTTCGGCGACCCGGAGTTGACCCGGAATCTGGATAGTCTAGAACAGCAGCAAGCAGTGTGCTCTCCATAATCTCACGCGCAAATAACACAAACAATTTGATAAAAATATTTATTATGGTAAAAGATTTACAATATACAAATGTTAATTTTATAATGATGACTTTATTCAAACTGAATCACTACATTCCAATTAGACATTAAACCTTCTAAAAATTTTAATAATATTAGGTATTTCTTAACACATTTCCGAATAAGCCGTAATAAAAAAAATCTCTTCGTGTATCTCCTATTTTATAATGAATACCATGAATATTCAAAAATGCTTTTCCAGTTTTTCCTTGAGAATCGCTCAACTCTCGAAATAATATTTTTGGTTTAAAAATCCATGTAGAGAAGGCTTATTTGCAACGATAAATGTCTCCATTTTTTATGAAGTACCATTACGGAGCTAGGATAGGGCAAAGTTGAGAGGGCGCCGTTTCAATGGTGACTGATTTTTTTTTTATTTCTAAGCGCAAATTTAAATGGTTGTCAGATGATTATTTTGCCATCGACAGATACATTTTTTAGTCTAGTACAACCGAGCAACCTAGTTTGATATTTTCCATTACCATGTCAACCTTGTTATCTAAATTACATTAAATCTCTCTCGATTAGGTCTTTACATTCCAACATTTAGTTTATCGTTATTTTAAACCAAAATGACGTTATGGTGCATATCGTTCAGGTGCTATGGCAACCAACCTTTGTTTTTTTCAAGACAATACATGATTATCCAGCATTTACTTTTTCTCTATATGTCCAAAGATAACCGATTATATATAGTTATGGTTGGTATGGGAACCAATATATTAAATGTTTTGTTTACGTTAAATATGATATTCGTTCCACTTAACAATAATATCTCGACGAGCCCAAAAAACTCGTCGCAGTATGATGCAAAACAACTTTACCATGTTATTCAGTTATTGTCTAACTTATTTGTTTTCAAAGTAGTCAAAAGGCCGTCGTTACTAATGTGCACAAAATAAGATTTACCTTCGGTAAATCTTATTTTGCCAGCTCCTACAATATTTTACTTTTCTTTGTTTACTTTTTCACACAACCCGGTATATATACAAAATTAATAATATTCTTACGTCTTTCCCGTGGGTTCTTAACAGAATTACAACTTTGCTATTTTCAACTAATACTCTCTTTATTCACTACCACTGTATACAATTTAACACTCTATACTAGTCTTATAACTTTACCACTAATATCTATTCAACACTCAATGATTAACAGAACTGAACAAACATTCGCCTTCAGTCTGCTTATATATAATCTCCAATCCATCACGAATATTCGGGAAGTATTCCAAGGCCACTCTATATGATCTGGACGAGGTCATCGAGATAATTCCAGCGATCCTGAATCTTCGCGACCGGCCGGGCGATGAGTCATACAGACAAAGAAGCGAGCGGCACGGCGGCTAGTTCTATAGGGTAGCACAAAAACGTTCGGACGGTTGTTAGTCGTGACATTGCCTCCCTCTTAAACCTGACCGTCCCGATCAGATACTTCATGTCCGTGATATGCTTTCAGACTGTCGAGGTGGACTACTTTCAGTTTGCTTCTGGGGCTACGCTGAATTCTATACACTACGTCATTAATTCTTTTGATGACTGTATAGGGCCCTTCCCATACAGGCGTAAGCTTGGGAGATCTTCCTTTGTGGATTATATAACCAGACTTTATCGTTTATCTGAAATGCCATAGAATTAGCTTTGAGATCATATCGTGTCTTCATTCGGTCGCTGGCTTTCTCCGTGTTTTCTCTGACTAATTCATGGACGCATAGTAACTTTTCCTTAAGGGAGTCTGCGTAGTCTTGAATTTCCATATCCTGGTTGTCTGGCGTTCCGAATAATAGGTCACAAGGTAAACGGAGTTCTCTTCCAAATAAAACCATGGCTGGTGTTAGTTCTGTCGTGTCATGGACTGCTGATCTATAGGCCATTAAAAATAGTGGTATGTGTTGGTCCCAATCCTTCTGATGTTCATCTACAACCTTTGACAAATGTTCTTCAATGGTCTTGTTAAACCTCTCTACCATGCAGTCTGATTGTGGATATAAGGCGGTAGTCCATGTTTTATGGATGTTGAGTAAATCACAGACTTTCTGGAAAACCTTGGATTCGAAGTTGCGTCCTTGATCTGAGTGCAACTCTAACGGAACACCAAATCTGCTGAATAAGTTATTCACAAGGAGCTCTGCTATGGTAACAGCTTCTTGATTGGGGATCGCAAATACTTCAGGCCATTTACTGAACTAGTCAATTGCCACTAAAATGTACTTGTTACCATTATTTGTTTCTGGAAAAGGGCCAGCTACGTCAATGGCGATACGTTCAAATGGTAGGCCCACATTATACTGTTTCATTTTGCCCCTAGATCTTGTTTTGGGTCCTTGGCTTGCGGCACAGGTTGAGCACTGCCGACACCACGATTTCGCAGTAGTTGACCCAGTAAAATCTGTCGCGAATCTTGTCAATCGGTTTGTTCACTCCGAGATGAGCACCAGACTTCCCATTATGAACTTCTTTCAGAACTTCCGATATCTTCCTCCTTGGTACCACTAACTGTATCTTCACTACTTTTCCATCGGCGCTTTCCCAGGCTCGTTTAAGAAGTATTTTCCACCACCAGGGAGTCCCACTGAGCCCACAGAGTTTTAAAAGCAAGTCCTTTAGTTGATATCTCGCTCCAGCTTGGTCTTTGTTGACGTTCTTCTTTAGTTCTTAGCAATAGTGCTATTTCACTACCTTCAAGCTGATCCTTTTTAAGTTGCTCTGTGGTCCACTGCTGATTAACCTCAAATTTCGTTTGCCTAATCGGAGTAATTCCTTCTCGTTGATCTATTCTTTGGCAATGCTTACAATTATCCGCGCATGGTCTTCTGGATAAAGCATCTGCATTATTATGCAATCTCCCTGCCCTGTGCTTAACCTTAAAGTTATATGGTTGTAACTTTTCAAGCCACCTGGCTACCTGTCCTTCAGGCTGTTTCATATCCAAAAGCCATTTAAGTGCTGCATGATCAGTCCTTATCAGAAATTCTTGCCCATATAGATATTGATGGAAATGCTCAACAGACCGTACTATTGCTAAAAGCTCTTTTCGGGTTACACAGTAGTTACGTTCAGGTTTCGAAAGTGTTCGACTGTAGTATTCGATAACTCGTTCTTCTCCTGCTTGTACTTGCGATAAAACTGCTCCGATGCCGGTGTTGCTTGCATCTGTGTCCAATACAAATTTACACTTTTGTTCCGGATATCCTAATATTGGACTAGACCATAGAGCCGCTTTTAATTTCCTGAACGCAGAATCGCAGTTATAATCCCAGTTATAATTTGCTCGTTCTTCAGTAAGTAGAGGTGCAGTTATATTTGCAAATCCTTCACCAAATCTTCTATAATAAGTACATAGTCCAAGGAAGCACCGTAGTTCATGTTTGTCGCGAGGACGAGGCCAGTCATTGATTGCTGTAATCTTCCGTTGGACGGTTTGGATTCCCTCTGATGACACGACATGCCCGAGAAATTCAACTTTTTGTTGGAAAAGAAAACAATTCTTTGGATTCAGTAAGAGCTGAGCATTCTTGATTCTAGTAAAAACTTCATGCAAGTTTTGTAGGTGCTCTTCGAAAGTTTTTCCCATTACCATTATATCATCAAGATAGACCAGGCATGTCTTCCAAGTGAGGCCTCGTAGAACAACCTCCATAAGACCCTCAAAAGTAGCAGGGACATTGCATAGTCCGAAGGGTATAATTCTAAACTGATATAAACCACTTCCGGTATAAAATGCGGTCTTTTCCTTATCTTGTTGAAACCAATGAGATCCTGCTAGTGTCGTCAACGTGTCATCAATCCTGGGAAGTGGATAACTGTCTTTCTTGGTGACGTCATTGAGCTTTTTATAGTCCACGCAGAATCTGGTAGTTCCATCCTTCTTGGTGACTAAGACAACAGGAGACGACCATGGGCTTGATGATTCCTCAATAATTCCATCGTCAAGCATTTTGTTGACTAATGTGGTAAGCTCTTGCTGCTTCGTCACTGGTAGCCTCCGAGGATGCTGCCGTATGGGGTGAGCACTTCCAGTGTCGATTTTATGTTTTATGATGTTCGTTCTTCCAGTAGTGCCATTTTTTCTTTCAAAGGCTGTGGCTCTGATAAATTGTGGAGCTCTTTTCAGTTCTTCGGAAGACAGATGATGCCACGACTTCTGGAATTGTTCTAGGACTTTCTTAGGGTTTGTCGAAGGTGTTACTTCTGACTGCGTTTCGCAACTGGTTACCCACTGCATCGGCTCGCAAGTGGCTATCACATCTCCTTTATTGATTTTGATGGAATTGGATGAAATATTTGCTATCCTTATCGGTATTTCTCCGTCGGTTCTGACTAGTGCTTTGCCTACGAGGTTTTTGCAAGGCAATCGTGATGTTGGATAAGTCCGATGCAGCCTCCAAAATCCTTCTCCAATTTCCCAAAGATTATCTGCCCGGTATTTCTGCTTATTCTGACAGTACATGCCGCCACTACTTTAGTCGGTGTGCCATCATCTGTTTTGTTAAGGATGCACTCTTCGGTGCCAAACTTCAGAAGATTAAGCTTGTTGTCAAAAGAGAATCCATGTTGACCGATGATATCCATCTCCAAAATAAATTCGTCTTCGATGTCTGCGGCTAACACTGTGTGGTGTAATTTAATTCGTCCCAGTTACCGGTGAAATAGCTGAAGTACTTGGTAAAATGGATTGAAGTTCGATATCCATTTGCCCAAGTATTTCAGCTGTTTCACCGGTAACTGTACGTAAAACTACATTCTTTGATATGGGTAGAACTTCTACTCTATTTACCTTGTTGGACCTTATCAAAGATACCGCCGCACCAGTGTCAACAGTAATTGTTATGGCTCTTCCGTTGATCTTTCCTGTAATTGTTAGACTGTCGGCGGGTTTTCCTAGGCTTTTTATGGAGACGATCCTGGGGGCTTTATCTTCTTTAGCCAACACCCGCCACGCAATGTTGACTAATTGAAGTTTTCCTGATTTGACTTGGGGGCCTTAGCGTCTCTGGATGGAGATCTAGACCGTACTCGGCAGTCTCTTTTGAAATACCCAGTCCTGCCACATCTATAGCACTGATTTGATCTATTTCGGTTACGTGGCCTATCTTCCATTGGCTCCCGGAATCTCGCTGTGGCCTGAAGAACTTAATTTCTTCAAAATTTCACCCATCTCATTTAATTCACAGCTGTTTGTCGCCTTTTCATCCTGGATGGATACGGCCCTAATTTTTGGCTTGGAGATGTTACAGGCTGCCTCGATTTCTAGGGCTCGACCCAAAGCTTCACTGCTGTTATCAAATTTGGCTAGGCGTAGCATTTTCTGAGTTTCTGGATCTCTGATACCATCCACGAAATATTGGGCAGCAAGTTCCTCTTGAAATTCCTCTGTCGCTCCCGGGTAGGCCAATTGAATGAGACGTCTAATGTCTGTCTCAAATTCTTGCAGGTTTTCACCAGGCTTCTGATGCCGAGACTTTACTTGCGCCTGATACAGTTGTCTTCGGTGTTGGTCTCCAAATCGTCTCTCCAGGACAGCTACAAGTATGTCATATTTCCCTTGTTAGCTGATGGGAATGGTTTGCAGTAGTTCTAGGGCAGATCCGCGTAGCGCTACCACTAGTGATGTAGCCATTTCTTCATTATTTCAACCGTTGGCAACAGCCGCGGCTTCAAATTGTCTTTTGTACATTGTCCAGGATGTTTGACCGTCATAAGTTGGAGGTTTGATATGTTGTCCTGTGGTGAATACCTTCTCGGTGGTCCTTGATTTTTACTTTGGTAAATTCTGCTTGTAGATTCTTCATTTCTTTCTGTACGTCTCCTACTTCTTTTTGAATATTGTTTACTTCTTTTGCAAATTTCTCATTTTGTCCGTCCAATATTTTCTGTAATTTTCCTTGCTCGCCTACAATTATTACATCCAGCATCCATTTCTGAAGCTGGTCCTGCTCTGCTTGCCTTTTCTCTTCCTGGTCTTGTAAAATTTTCTGAAGCCGGTCCTGTTCTGTTTCTCTTTTGTCTTCTTGTTCTTGCAAAATTTTCTGAAGCCGGTTCTGTTCTGCTTGCCTTTTACGTTCATCCTCTTCCCGATCCGCTTGCTTTTTATATTCTTGATCTTGAAAAATTTTCAGCAGCCGGTCCTATTCTGCTTGCCTTTTATTTTCTTGGTCTTGTAAAATTTTCTGCAGCCGGTCCTGTTCTATTTGTCTGTCAGCATTTAGATTTTCCATGAAATCGATCAACATTTTATTAATTTGCTCCATTTCTGCCGTTTGTTGCCTTGTATTGACCATAAAATGTTTTAAACTTTTACCAGAATCCACCAATCAGACGGTCTCGTTGACGTACTTGTACCTCTTCTTTCCTCGAAAAATACTTCGCAAGTCCTGTCCCTTCACAATCCGACTTCTGACACCAAATGTTACGTTTTTCCCGTGGGTTCTTAACAGAATTACAACTTTGCTATTTTCAACTAATACTCTCTTTATTCACTACCACTGAATACAATTTAACACTCTATACTACTCTTATAACTTTACCACTAATATCTATTCAACACTCAATGATTAACTGAACTGAACTAACATTCGCCTTATGTCTGCTTATATATAATCTCCAATCTATCACGAATATTCGGGAAGTATTCCGAGGCCACTCTATATGATCTCGACGAGTCCATCGAGATAATTCCAGCGATACTAAATCTTCGCGACCGGCCGGGCGATGAGTCATACAGGCAAAGGAGCGAGCGGCACGGCGGCGGCGGCTAGTTGTATAGGGTAGCACAAGAACGTTCGGACGGTTGTTAGTCGTGACAATATTAATATGTTTTATCAAATTAATATTTGGAAATTGATAGAATGTAACACCTTAGTTTAGGTAAGCGTTGGTTAGTTTCAGTGTGGGTTTGCCTAGCTTTAGTTAATATATTTTACTTTCATTAATTATTGGGGTTAACCTCAGTTAGTTTGGGTTAGTTTTCGAAACTTTGGGGTGACTCTGTATAGTTATAAATTCACTCTTTGAATGGTTAGGATTATTGTCGTTATAGAAATGTATTAGAAAATCGCTGTTTTGTAAACTACGATTTCCGAAATGAAAAGTTAATAAATATTTTATGTCGTCCCAATTCGTTACATATCTCGAATTTATTCGTTGGGTTACTTTAAATTTTAATAATTCATTTTATATGTAAGCAATTACAGATGTTTTTCATAATTAGACACTATAATAAATGCAGTGTCGAATGAACTATATTAATATTTAAATTAAATTACATAACTCGCTTAATTTATGTGGTTCAACTTGCGTTCGGAATTTCAATATATTAAATTCATATTGAATATTGATTGGACTATTTTAAGTACCGGGTAATGTTGACCAAATTTATTGCCATTAACGCAAACCCTTTGCTGAATTAATTGACTTGCGACCTATACTTTTCCAGTACAGATTTTCTCACAGATAATGGGCAAAAATTACTAGTACGAAAATTCTTCTTAAAATAACAAATATTTGACCAAAATATGAGAGTAAGGCGGGATGTTTTTTTTTTCATAGAGGCCACTAACTTGCCGATGGAGCAAGATAGAAAGGCCCCAATATGTTGCTATAGTTAACAGGACGAATTAATCTGATTTAAAGATAGTTACTATTTACTTCCCTTAAAGGACCACTGGTAGCAAAGGGAAATAAAAGAAACAGGTGGACAAAAGTCGGATTAAAAGGATGAACACCGAAGAAAACGATGGCTGCTCGCAAGCCAGTTCACTCTAAAAGTGAATACTCTAAAATAATACATATGAATGATGTTTAAAGTGAAAAGTTATCAAATCGACTTTGCAGCAATATTATACTGAATGAATTCTGTACTCAATTAAATAAATGAAGCACAGTAATAATTATGACTGATGTAAAGGATAAAACTATTATGTCAGTTTGACACTGACGTATCGCCAAATTACAAGCTATGATACAAGAAAGAGCTAAATTAATAGTTTTACCTCGTACCACAGGATTACTTGTTAGAAAACAGATATGCTTAGAATTAAACAAAATAGTAATCACTACTAAACCTAGAACAGGATCGTGTTCTGTTACACTTTCTTAAGTCCCTATGGCTAAAAGGAAAACCGTGAAATAAATATAAAATAATAATTACAAAAAAACTTTAGACTTACAAAGATAAACTAATGTGTAAAAAAATGGTTTAAATGCTGGCTATAACGGCGGTATAATTTTATTAGAATAAAAGTAATTTGCTTATCTGAAACTTACGGGTTGATCTGCTAAACTGGTCCATGGGACTCATAGACAGCTCTTCCTGTAACTCCAGAAAGGAAACATGTACACAACCGATTAACCAATCAATTCTTCAGTAAAACGACTTTTTGCGGCAATAAAAAAAAACTAGAAAAGTCCCGACATATTGAAGACTGTTGCTTAAAATCAAAAGACGGAAAAATACAGGCAAGAAAAAGAATATGCTGCTAGGGGTTTCTTATCTGCTTAGATTCGCTGAAATCAGCTAGGCTGCCTCAAAAGAAATGATGGGAGACATAGCATTTGCAAGGAAAAATAAAGAAAACTTAGTAACGTTCACATGGGGTTACAAAATGGCGATGCATGAAGAACAAAAAGCAACTCATCTTCGACGAAAAGAGTGATAAATATCAATTAAGAAGTAAGCCGAGAACCGAAACACGCACCAAAGCGTAATTTTGTTGCGCGTAAAACACTTTTAAATGTGTTAGCAAGATATAATGATACCTACCCTTAAGGATACGGCCAGCGTAACATGTATGGGAGTGGGTCAATAATTTACTCTTGACCAGGGCGCCACGAGTTTGAAATATCCAAATCCGCAGACCCAAACTAGAAGATCCTCGATCTTAAGAATCTATAAGGGCGATAAAAATCGACGACTATCAGCTACACAAGGGCGATTTAAAATCCAGACGACTACTAATTACACTTGTTTGGTTGAGGTATTTCAGAGCAAATAAAAGACGGTAACGTTCGTGCAGGTTTAAGTTTATTGGTGTTCGTTAGGTTGACGTTAACGTGTTGTCATATTACTTCCAATCATCAAAATAATATATATACAAAACAGGTAAAAGAGCTCAATAAATATGTAGACAGTTATTTGAAGTAAAATTGCATTATAATAGAAGTGAATTAGATAAAGAATTATCGAACAATAAAATTATTAGGCACGCTTTAGCTCTAACGGAAGTTACAATATAACACCAAATGATTACGAAAGATCAAACAAATTAATCAATAATCACAATATACATAAGGTATCTATCGTCTCATCATACTAGTAATGAAAAGTTATCCGTCTAATAGTAGCTACTAAACTTTGTGCGCGTTTACCATGGTAGACGACCCGCAGTTGTACATAAATAAACCTTACCGATTTAAATCATAAAGTACCGCTGTGTAAAAATATTATAACTGGAACTGGATAGTCAATAAATCAGTACGACAATGTTGATCATCTAAGACAATATAAATCAAATTATAAGAATAAGAAATGTAATATATAAATAAACTATGAGCATTAATAAAACCACACTGGTAAATACAGCAGTTAATTAGATTCACATTGGTAAGCTGTGCTTACACCGAAACAGTACCGAGTATCGTTATATCAGTACCACGCAGAAAACTAAACCACGCGATGTGATACAACGCTGGAAAAACTCTAAAACACGCAATCCAATTCACGCTGAAAAATACTAATAACACGCTGAAAACACACGCTGGAAAATATCAGAAGCCTAAACTTATCTTTACTGATCTTCGCCGATATCACCTACGGCCTTCTGCACTGGACTACTGCTAAGCAACTTGGGACCCATAAACTCTCAGTGGCAATTAAGGTAATGCCTTACCTCTATGGCTACAGTCGGTATCAATAAAACACAACCAACTGTGCTGCCTGGTAGCTACTTAGTTAGCTACTCAATCTCGCTCCAAATAAAACTTCCTCCAACCAAAATAGCTCCAAATAACATTAACTTGTTCCATATATAAATAACTCCAGGCCAAAATAGCTACAGCCATAAAATAGTAGCTCCGTCTAAACAGATAGCTCTCAGGAAAAAAACTGGGTCCCAGAAAAACCATGAAAGAGAACAAGCGCTAAGTATGAATTCTCTTACTGCAATTTCAAGCAGCTCCTCTTTCAGAAAACTCTCCACTCGAAGAGTATTTAAAAATAATAATGAGGGTCGTCTATCCAAAATGCGAAGATCATAATAAAACCAATATCATATCACTCTACAGGTGAAAGACATAAAATACTAAGAAAACTGACCAATAATATAACCACTGTTTGCTCTTTTAAGAGTTCAGACCCCCAAATAAGAACAAAGCTTGAGAAAAGAAATTTATCAAAGATTATATACAACTTTATACAACATTATACCCTGTTATACAATACGGATGTACATAAAGACAAAGCATCAGCTATCAGAATATCACTTCTTGCAAAAAAAATGAGTATAATTAGTCATGCTGTGCCTGTTCCAGGCCTAAGTTATCTTTTGTTTGACGATATTGCATGTTATACGTGCAAGAATTAATAAATTTTCAAAAGTAACACTCTCTATATAGCAGTATTGTGCAGTATTTCAATCCCCTCTGAGAACCGTTAGAAAACTATAATATACGCTGCCAAAATAAATCCCCTGTACAGAAAATAAATGAGCATGTACAAAATGTAAGATATGTATATTTATTTACCTAACTACGTAGGGTTTTTCGATGGTAATGACGAATTGAGGAGCAAACTCGGCCCACAGGCAGTCCTCGAGGAAGGAAATGGCGTACTTTGCTCCAGAATCCACTGCACGTGGTAAGCTACCATTCAAAAATCTTGACTCTCAGGCAAAATCCAACCAATCCAGTCATGCAATTTACTACCGCAACCTAGTAACTATGTCACTTTTTACCCGAAATAAGTATAATCCCCCTAAGGGTGAATGAAAAATTCTTAAACTTTTTATCAGGCAACGTACTACCTCCTTTGAAGGTTTACCGAAGAAAGAGAACGAAATCTGGTCAGAAACGACTACCTAGATCGTGAAATTCAATGTTAAAAAGCTAGCAAAAACTCGGCCCACAGGCCCGCTTTACACTGTCCTGCAGCCCACGCAATATGCTAAATGCCGGTTGTCGCCAAATCTACCAACATATGCAATATGCAATGAAACGTACCTAAGGCTGCATGATATTATATGTAACTATGCCACTTTTTACCCGAAATAAGTATAATCTCCCTTAGGGTGAATGAAAAATTCTTAAACTTTTTATCAGGCAACGCACTACCTCCTTTGAGGGTTTACCGAAGAAAGAGAACGAAATCTGGTCAGAAACGACTACCTAGATCGTGAAATTCAATGTTAAAAAGCTAGCAAAAACTCGGCCCACAGGCCCGCTTTACGCTGTCCTACAGGCCCGCTTTACACTGTCCTGCAGCCCACGCAAAATACTAAATGCCGGTTGTCGCCAAATCTACCAATATCTGCAATATGCAATGAAACGTACCTAAGACTGCATGATATTATGTACTGCTGGCAGAACAAAGAAATCCAACGAAAAATCCATCATTGACAATGTCCAAACAACCAAAAACCAAATCATTCCGAACGACGGCCATTTAAAACTCCTAACACCAAATCTGTTCGACGCATAAATCTGTGATAAATCGAAATCGGTTCTAAACGTACCTTAAGCTAGATCCGTTTTTACCTTGCTGAAACATTCGCCAAACAATTCGAGCGACGTTGCCAAGTTAGGGAATATACGCATTTGCTAAAACAGCCTGACTCCGTATAATTAAAGCGAAAGCGAAAAACAGTCGTTAAAACTGCCGATAGCACATCAATCAAGTATGTATTTTCCTGTTGGCTTAAATCGTAACCACGTCAAAATCGCACGACGACCGCAAGCTAATATAGCATCTGGCAACGTTCCAAGAATATCCCTTCGATTTAATACATTCGTCCATAGGCAACCAACAATTCTTATTTTTACTCTAACACGATTTATTATTATTGTTTGAAGGTTACATCAAAGGTAAACATTGGTTGAATTTAACTTTTCCCTATTAAATATTGAAATAAACCCAGGAAAAATAACCGAGAACTTCCGAAATCAATGTTCCTGAGGCCGATTTTAATGTATATTATCATCGAAAAGGAAATCGTTCGCAAGGTAAGAGATTTAATTGAACGTTGTGAAGTACAAGCCTATAACTTGCATGTTTTCCTCGACAGCGGGCAGAATACGGTACGATTTAAAGGTTGAGTATGTACTACGCCAGCGATATCAAACAGAGAAAATCAAATTTATAGTCAGCTAGACAGGCTAGCATAATAGACGCAGGATTAAGGGTGGAATCACTGACTTTATTTGACCTCTATCTGTTACATGTTTTCATGCTAAATTGACATGTAACAATTTAAGGTACTCCCTGAGCTCAATAGAAGATTATAAAAATACATTCTAAAACAAAGCTGTTTAAAAAGTGTCCTACTGAGACATCGCACTGCTCTTCTGGCCCACTTTTGTCGGGTTCTTACTCGATTTTCTGATAGTCAAGATGCCGGAAGGAAAGTTATGCACTAACCTCCAGAGAATGTTACTTTCCAGCATCTACTTAACCAATCCGCCAATCCCATACGTGCCACATGTCACACAAAACCAAGAGTTTCCCACTAACATTTAAAACAATGGCTTAATTTTCCCACATAACAAATTATGTTTAATTTTAATTATTAAAGAGACCATAAAGATAATAGGTATATAATTAAGTATCTTATTATTAAAATACTGTGACTGTTAACATAATCTTCAGCAGTGACAGAAATTTGATCGAATATTATCATCATCAGCCTGACTCCCACTCAAATACAGAGTCCGGAACGTCTGAATCCGATTTAGCATTCTTTGTTTTTTGCCGGAATATACGCCTTGCGTTTCTTAGTAGACTTATTTCCTTTGGAATGCGTAGTTAATGACAGCTGTCCTACATTAAGTGTTTTGTTGAAGCCTATGTCTTGTTTTATTATTTTTCTCATCCTGCTTATTATTTTTCGCCATCGTTATTCAAATTTCTTCAAAAAAGTTTTAGCTTCTTTTACCCCTTCGATTTTATTGGAAGCACTCGATAAATTTGTAGCTGACTCAGCATCAGTTGTGTTTCAGAAATTAGTCGTAGCTATCATAGCTCTATTCGTTTAATTCTCTACAGTCTCTTCAGATTCGTCAATGTCCATATTTGTAAAATTTTCCTGCAGGCTTGAATCCGCATTGCTTCCAGTCTGCACATTAACACACAGCTTATCTTTATTCGTATCAGTTAATGCTTCTTTTGCTGATGCTTACAGTTTCTTCAGAATCCACAATGTCTATGCTGGCCATATTTTCCGGCTCATCCTGTTGCATATCCATGGTTTCATTTTGCACATGTAACTAGCGTTGTTGATTTTTATAATTTCTCAACTTGTCAATTCGAAACATATTCTCGGAAATTGCTGATCGGTTGAGACGTCCTAGCTCGGGATCATAAATACCAGAAGATTTGAATCCATTGATAATATTGCTTTCAGGCATATTTAGATATACTTTTTGTACAAATATACAAAATGTGTCATTTGGAATCTTCCTTCTCGGATTCTCTCTCTGTTAACGAACTATTTCTCTATCCCAATTAGTTTTCAAACTCTTGGAAACCTCCACATCAAGTGACTGTAAAACGTGTGTTGTTTGGGAGGGGACATAATTTGACAAGTATTACATTGTTCCATGTCCATGTCCATCAAAAATTTAAATAATTGGACTCTCAAGAGGAATACTTGGTAAGAAGCACTTTTTAAACCGGTTCAAAAAAATTTATACTATCTATCCACCCTTCTTTTGAAGCGGCACATATGCAGCATCAACAGCATACTGTTTGATTAGTTGGCCCATCGGACATCTACGTTTCCATCATATCTTTTCCTTTAAAAACGCATAACCTTGGCACTTTTTGGCCACTCGTAGAAGCATAAAACAAAACAGTTTTATTGCCTCTACCAGCTGAACTTATTTGCCTAGTGCCTTTTTTGTTCCAATGATAATTTTGTTTTACTTGGATCCGAACGAAAGGAAATTTCATCACAGTTGAAAATCAGGTGCAGTTTATTAAGAAGCTTCACCTATTTTTTGATCCGATACGTAAAAAAAACATAAATAACAAATGAGGTTTCTTTATACTTAAAAGATTTCTTTTTCGAAAATTCACAAACCATTCATCGCCAGGACGATCATTGTTGAATCTTGTCAAAATAGCAGTCCCTCTAATAAATACTTGTGTAACATCAAGGAATTCTTCCTTGCATAATCCAAATCTCCATTTCTCCATGGTCTTGAGATGTTGAGCTAGATTTTGCTCCTGCTAAACAGTGAATTGCATTCGACCACTCCCTCCGGAGCCAGCAATAGCACCTTTGCCTCTGGTGCCATCAACATAGTGTCGTAGAGTTGACCTTGGAATGTTATACAAACTTGTTACTCCCTTTTTAGTTTTAATTTTATTTTGACCGTCTGCTGTAGCTCTGACCAAATTTTTCCTAGAATACTTTACCATAACAAAAAAATATATTTCACAAATAGTAGAATAGACGTGTCCTACCTGCTATTTTTTTTATTGTATTTCCCCATAAACTTGGGTTGGTTTGGAAACCTTTTTCCTTCCACTACCACTCGGTACTGCTCTAATTGTTTCTTTCATTATTATTATCTAGAAAAAAACTCTGAACACAATATAGAATATTATATACCTGGAGACTAAAGTGGTATTTTTTACTCCGAAGCGAAAAGTTTGTAGCCCGAGCCAAGCGAGGGCTACAATTCGCTGAAGGATAAAAAAACACTTTAGCCCTGTGGTGTATACGCTAGTTTATCAATTTTGGAAAAATAATTACAGGAAAAAAAGACAAACACAATTGGTACCGACTTTATGTAAAAAATATCATAAACGTTGTTATCTGGTTTTTATATTGTTGACACACCAAAATCCATCCCAAATCTAGGTGTGTTTTAATACGTTGATATGATGTGACCAGTTAAAAAAAATCCCTTGACGCCAACAAATTTATTTGTCAAAAACGTGTCACATTGCTGAAAATTTTAAATATGAACATTGAAAAAGCCGCCGAAGAGTCAGCTGCTACCCCCAAAATCTGAGCATCTATATGAGAAACAATATACAGACTTTACAAAATGGTGTGAATAGTTTCACAGAAGAAAAGGTGCTATTGGCATATTTTTAGAAACTCAAGGCCTCGTCGTTGTGGAGATAGTATTCGATGATAAAAGCCACGATGATTTTAGAGACCAATACCGATATTAGCAAGTACAGTAAACTTACCGTACGTTTAAAGAGGAGAAATGCTGCTTATAAACCGAAGAAATCAGTGATTCTGGACTTACATAACATCAAAGAATGTCTACAAAAATCTTCAAATGAAGACTTTTTAGTGAATAAGGTAACGGCGCTACTTTCCCAACCACCATGTCGTAAACGACGTTTAAGTTGGTCCAGGTTTGCTCCTGAATCTGCAAGTAAAGACGTTCTTCTAAAGCAGTGCCCGGTATACATTAGGTAGTTTCAGATATTCGGCAATTTTTATTGGCAGCTGTCCAAATATGTTTTTACCGACATGCTGTGATGTGCATCGCCCGTTTCTGTACCCGACAAAAAATCTGTCTTAGAGCAATATATTTTTTTCACTAATTCTACCACATATGTAGGGTTTTCAGTGGATCTTTTAACCAAAACGGAGAGGCAGTTGTGGTTTTTTGTGTCCCGGACATTTGCCAGAAAAAAATGTCCATGGTCCAGTCACCTCTAACAAAATTATTGTTTATTACTAAATTTCGTAATACAAAATTGATAGGTACAGTCGAAAATACCCTAAACCAGGGATAAACGTGGCTGGCCAAATTTTTGTGGCCACTTCCTCAGAAGTTTCCGTTGCATTACCGTTTGCTTCATAATTCAATAATTTTACTTTTAATCCTTAGGGATTAAAAGCGCCACTTTAGTCTCCGAAATTAGGGATTAAAACCGCTACTTTAGATCCCAATATGCATAAAATCAAAGTTTCCAAACGAATGACGCCAAAAATAATATTATTCCAGAGACAAGAGGCCAGTAAATTTGTACACTGTTCTTAATCGCTTTTTGCTTCACGTAACTTCCTATACTTATTTCCTTGTCACTCATCTAGGGAAATGAACATACTCAAGAGAAACTTAAAAATGAATAAAAAAACTGTTTACTTAAAAAAAACAAAACCGGCGGGATTTGAACCCAGGTCGCCGAAGTGAAGGCCAACCATGCAGACCCCTAGACCATCAGGGGATATACAAACATCTGGTTGCATCGCGAAGACATGCGTCACCTCACGTAGTTATCCAATCACGCGCCTCTCATTCACAAGTGCACTAGTAACTGAAATCTCGCTGACGGCATTCGCGTCTACCTACAGCAACTTTGAGACTTCACGCATGCGTATGTGTTGACTCATACATGTTTCAAATTTGTTTTTTCTTGGTTTTGGGCATTGCCTTGGGTTAGTTTTGTTTGGTTGCGATCTCGGGGCGAGCCAAGCGGGCGGAGGATTATGCGTGAGGTGTAATATTATAACGATACCACCTAAACGGCATTTTTGTAATGGCGGCTTTGTTTCGTTGTGCTGTTTACGTTTTTTTGTAATTTATTGTGCGATTTTCATAGTTTCCCACCTTGAATTTTTGATTTTTATTAGTGATTAGAGTGTACGAGTATATTACTTATTATTATGATAATTTGTTGCAAGTTCAATTGCAAATTCAATATGGTTGCTCGATGGATGGCAACGTATTTGTCTTTATAAGTATTTTTTGCATTTGTCATTCAGTTGAAGTTGAACTTTGCCACTTTCGATTCTTTTTGCTTTCATTTTAGAAAGATTGCCTAGTAATAATAATCGCAAGAAGCATTAAAGCAATTATGTTTATATTAAATTTAATAAATGGGAAGGAAAAATCATAGTCTGTTTGGCCATTCAGTTTTACAATGTCACTTCTTTTAAATCATATTTATTCGTATTGTCTGTATGAAAAATATACATGAAAACCAAATAAATGACATTTTAAATTATATGCGATTTCATTCAACCTGGAAATTTTGAAGAAATAAAGAAAAAAGGAGATGGTTAATTTAGATTTGGCGGGCGAATGACAGCGCCCGTCTCGTGCGCCATCTACGTTCATTTGCCGTGGAGAGAGACAAAGAATGCGTGGCAGCTTTATCTCTTTCGGATGATTTATTACCATTGAGTTGCGCGTATCTCCCTTGTATCTGATTATTAGTCTTAACATGTCTGCCTCATGTGGTTAAAATTCAATTTTATAATTGGTTGGCTGAATTCGACTCAGTTTGAAGTGACGCTGCCAACGGATAAGGTGCGTTTTGGAACGATATGCAAAGTTAACATGTATTTTACGTGGGAAAAGACGCAATTTGAAAGGAAAATTTGTGGGTTGAAACCTAAGGACTAACGTCATACGATGACTCGGGTTCCTGGCAATATTCCATAAAATCAATAATATACAAGGGCTTTATAACATACATTCCTCATTTATTTCGACCACGTAATTTAATTATATTTTACTCGTTTCAGAAAGAGGAGAATGTGAACCTGACCGAACTGATGACGCTTTTTTAATGCGATTTTTGAGAGCTAGACATTTCATAGTCAGAATGGCACATAGACTAGTAAGTACTATATATCGATTAATATCATGCATTAAGTTTATGATATTTTTTATAATTGCAAATTTTAGAACCATTGCTAAATGGATAGAAATCGAGTCGCCATCCTAATTTCACAGCTAATAGGGAAAAGATTTCTTCAAATTTGGATATTAAGTATATGCTAACAAAATATAACATTGACCTCATAAAATTTATATCTATCATTGGCGTGCGGATTTAAGGTGGGGAAACGGACGAATTTCGAAAAAATATATTAGGGCTTAACTGTTGATACATTTTTTCATCATCTCTGAAAACCTTAAATATTTTTTCAAATTAACAAAAAAACCTGTCACCAAAACTATTAATAGTGCAATCAAAGTTTACATGGAACCTATATTAAATCGAGCATTAGCTTAGCGGTTTTTTGCTTGTGTGTTTTTTGCCTATATTGGTAGTGCAAATCCAAATTTGCCACCCTGAGAGCCGTGTGCTACCGGAGTGGTTGTCGAAAGCAACCATTTTTTCGCACTTGAGTCGGTTTTTCGAAAGTATCTACCAATCTATGGATTTTTGAAGAAAGATATATATTTCTTTTTTAAGGCAGATTAAATTTCATACAAAACGAGAATCCAACCGTACCTGTAAGCTAAGTAGTTACTGAGATATACAGCTGTGCTTATAGCGCATCATTTTTCTAATAAATTTTTCTGACGAAACTACAGTAATCGTCTGGCAACAGTGTGCCTTCTTAAAAATATCTGTTTCGACTATTGTGACATTTGAGAGTAAAAAGGAGAATGGATATTTACAAGTAAAATTAAATTTTGTTTAATGGGAGTATGAGTCGCTTTAAATTAGGACCCGAACAAAACGGAGGCCTCTCGTTCGACGCAAATGTCTCCTAGTTAATATTTTCAAAACTGGAATTTTGAGGGCATTTTTTCGGCTCAAATGTAGCGGATCCTCCGATTTTTTTGGCTTAAACTACTCTATAAGACACCCTCTTTCTAGTGAAAAGAGAGAATCTGCAAAATCGACATAACCTATATATCACCAAACCCTACAAACCAAATAATATAAATAACCACACAGTTCGGCAATTTCCACGCCAATGGCTAAAGCAAGTCGCTGCTGAAATTTTAAAACATGTAAAAAAAGTTAGGTGTTTGTTTAAGGTCAAAGTGTGTTTGATATACCCTGCCACCAATCAGGAAACTATCTCTCCGCTAAAATTCAATTAAACGTCGCACTGTTGCCCGTTGTAGCGTATTTTAAATAACTTGAAGGCGAATAAAATATACATTGGGCGTACTGCACGACATATTCCTTAAACCACTTAATATATCAGAACGTGGCTTAATATTATGTACCACTACAGCGCCATCGAGTACCAAGCCGTCACAAACATCAAGAGTTGCTGTTTGAGGTGCAAGCTTCTCAAGGAGATGCACAAGCTGGGCTTTGTCTCTATTTCTCATATTTTCATGAGCAAAAGAACTGTTGAGATTCAGATCCCGAGCAATGCTGATTATGAACATCCTGCAGAAGAGCTGCACATCAGACTTCAGAGCTTTGACAACGGAGGTATTTGGAGCGGTTTTTTTTTTCTTGGTTGCAAGAGGACCTTGGATAGGTCTTGAATTATGAATTATGAATTATTATTATCTACAAACCTTTCCGTCACAAAATCCTTGTATCGAGAAAGGCGTTTCTCTTCTGCTTCATACAGAGCACTAACACTATCTTGGTGAATAACCACTCGCGTGTCCAAGACTATGAGTTCCTTTCCTACGCGGGAGTGACATGGAGTTTTTCAGCTACCCGATTTTCCTGGAATCATCACACCCATAACTTCTACATTCCCTATCTTTAGCGGCTGTATGGCTGTAGAATGTGTTAAATCGTATTTTTATGGTTACAAACGTATTCAACGACCTCAAAAACCTATAAAATGATACCCAAAACCTCAACATTTGGAGTTGTCGAAAAGAGTTACTTTTTCAGCCGCCATTTGGAAAAATGACGGCGTATAGCTTAACTTTCAATGGACGTTTGCGATTCCTGACTGTGGCATTGTCATCATGAAGTAAAAATATTACGATAAGAAGTTTAAACACGCCTTTCAGCATTTATTTTCGCATTTCAATATTTTACTCGAAAAATTTACCTCCTCCGTATCAAGGACGAAATCCTAAGGGATGAAAATTTAAGAACTACGGGTCAGATCATTCTATTATGCAAAGCGGCTTGCTTGCATCATTAAGGGAGCCTTTTTCTTCAAAATTTGGTTGTACCGCTAGCAATATTATAGACACAAACTGATGTCTGTCATAAGCGTCTGGGTGCACCGGAACGGAGTTCATCCCTCATTGGCATATTGCAGATTGCGAACGTGGGCATGCGTAATGCGTGTAAAGCTTTTGGCACGCAAGGCTTCTAATGGCTGTGCTTGTGAATCTTGTGATATGACGGCGCGATTCTCGTCAGTGCCGACAGATGTTTTTATTTTTTTCTAGGGTTATATTTATTCCTTTTTTAAATTTCAGTTAATTTGGATTAGAAGTGGGTTAGTTTTGTTTGATTGTAATAATTTGGAACAGTGTTTCATGCGTGGACAGATGTTTTTATTTTTTTTTAAAGTTATGTTTTTCCTTTTTTAAATTTGAGTTAATTTGCGTTAGAATTGGGTTAGTTTTTTCTTGTAATAATGTGGAACACTATTTCATGAGTGACGTGAAATAATATTCAACGTTTCATAGGAATTATATGATATAAATGCATGAAGTGCCGCAATATCGCAGTATGTCAATGGAGGATGAAATCAATTCCGGTGTACACAGACTTGTTGTCTGTCCCGTAGAAAAGTAGATATCCACTTAAGCCTAGGGCTCCTAATGTCATATCTTTCTAGCTTGTGAAGAAGTCTAAGTCTATCATGATCAACACAATCGAATGACCTACTAATGTCACAAAAGATCCCAACAGGACACTTAGTCTCTTCCATCCTGCATATAACTGCTATAAAAAGTGCTGAATTGCATTTGCTGCATACTTTCCAGCACGGAAGCCAAATTAATAATTAATTAGGGTGGTTCCGATTTATAAAAATGGCAGTGCACAGTTGCTAGAATACTCTCGCCAGGTAGCAGTTTCTTTGTGTTTCTCAAACATTTTTGAGTATTATTTTGTTGAAAAGTTGAACACATTTTAAGGCGAGAGGATATTTTGATCTGCAAATCTTGCAGATATACTCGTAAATATATTGAAACAACCTTCCTTAAGGCCGATTTCCACTAGGCTCTCAGCTCACAGTACGCTCTCGGTCCGCTCACGCTCAAGATTTTTGGATAGTATTCACATTATACGGTCAACTGACGGTCATTTATGTGTAGTTGTATAGTAATTATTTGAGATGTTTAAAAGAAAATCGAATATTGAATTAGCTGCTGTTGCATATGTTTATACGCAGATGAGTATCAAAATTAAAAAAAAAACGAATAAATATAAAAAAAAAGAAAAACTGAAGGCGATGATGAAATGAAACTTTTTCAATTTTTTCATATGATGAAATACAAATTTCAATGTATTTTAAATAAAATTTCATGGTACTTGACGAGGAAAAATACCACATTTCGAGAGTCTATCACACCACTGGAAAAGTTATGTTTGTTTAAGTTAAGAAAATATCCATTTAATAATTATTGTTATAAAATTAATAAATAATATTACACTGAATATACAAGGTGAATTGTAATATTCTTATCACCTGATCGCAGTGTATTCACAGTAGCTGACAATCACCCGACAGTTCGCTATCGGTACGTTCAAAATATGGCAGTCAAGGAGCGTGATCGGACCGTGAGCGAACCGCCAAGTGTGGATGCTCCGGTTTAAGTACATTAATTAAATACATTCATCGTATTTGAGTGGAGCGTGAGCGACCCGTGACCTGAACTATAGCGGAAATTGGCCTTTAATATGGACAGTAATGAAACAATCTTTGTATTCCATGTAAAAATTTTAATCCAGTCATTGCATGGAATACAAAGATTGTTTCATTACTATGTTTCGTACATGCACACACACTTTACTCTTCATTTAATTTAATATGGACGTTGAGCTGAGAATATATGTCACGATCCTTGCTTCTAATGCCAGCGGTGAAAGCTCATTTTCTGTTTTAAAGAAGATTAAAAGTTTTTCCAGAAATAAACTAAATGAACAGAAAATGTGATATCTATAATTGATATATATTAATTCGTATTTAACTTTCAAAATAGATTTTGACGATGTTATCGATAAGTTTGCAAGTTCAAAAGCTAGGAG